>QARZ01000497.1:120107-173126 GCA_013407115.1 Glycine latifolia
AGTCCTGTCTATTTTAATCGATTACACAGCGCTGGAACGCTCTGTTTTAATCTATTACAGGTCATATTAATCTATTACTTTCGGTTAAAATCGTAGTGCTTCTATATATTTTTGTTATTTTTGTAATGGGCTTTGATATTTCCATAAATAGGCCTAAACTTACATTTTTAGGTGTTTATTAGAGGCCTAGCCATATAAATACTCAGACTTTGCCATTTTTGGTTCACTTTGATTAATAGAAATTAAGCATTTGCTTGAATTGAGAGCTTAGCCTCTTGTTGGTTCTTGATTGAAACCAAATCAATTCTTATCAATGAAGTTTTCCTTTGTGGCGAATCCTCCTCCGACTTATCGTTCCGTTCGTTGATCGTGGCATCATTCCTAATCATTCCTTATTCTTCTCCATTTTTCTATTTAAGTTTCAAACCACAATTCATGGAATCTTGAAGTTTCCAATCCAGAAACGATCCAAGCCAAGCATTCATGTCTTGGTAGTCATCATATGGTAATCAGAGCTTGATTCCGGAAAGCATTTCGTAAAGATTTCTATCTATGTTATTTCATTTTCATTTTTTTTATTTTTTATTTTCTGGAAAATGAAAATTGAAAATCATGATTCTTGCTTGTTTGTTGTTTTTTTGTGTGTTTCTTGTGTGATTTTTGAGTTTAGCTTGCAATTGCCTTCATTTCCCCTCTCGTTTTGTTGAATTCAGAGCTGTTTTGAATATGAGTTGTTCTTCATGTTGTTTGTGTTCTTCATGAAACTCATAGCACTACTGGAAATTTTCTGAGTTTGATTCATAGAATTCTGTCTAGAGAGTTTTGGGGCATTTGTGCAAATATCAAAAGTTTTGGGTCCTAAAAGAGAAATTATGAAGGACCAAAAGGCAATTATTAAAAGTATATTAGGTCAAAATGAAATATCAAAAAAAATATGAGGATCCAAGAGTAAAAAAACAGTTGACAGCCAAAAATTAAAATTAACAGCCTTATGATTGCTTTATAGCACTGTCTTTTTTTTTTTGCATAATTACAATGGTTTATATTTAGTCAATATTTTTTTTATCTTCATAATTGTTTTTCTTTGGCTTTCCTTTTGAATTGTGCTTTTATTGCTTGTCTTCTAAATTTTCAAGGTTTTGTCTTAGAGTTTTTCTTTCTTCCTTGACCTCTTAAGTTGAGGTTGGATTTGTTTCATCTTTCACTTTGGATATTCATTGATTTGGAATCTTTGGTGATATCCCAAGGTGGTATAACTGTAGATCCTTTTAAGGTGGAAGTCATCCTTGAGTGGGAGAGCCCCAAGTTTGTGTTCAAGATTAGAAGTTTTCTGGGCTTGACCGAGTATTACAGGAGATTTATAGAAGGTTTTTCCAAGTTAGCCTTACCTTTGACCAAGTTGACTCGAAAGGGTCAAGTATTCGTGTGGGATGCCTAGTGTGAGCATAGTTCCGAACTCTTAAGGAAAAGCTAACAAATGCACCCGTGTTAGTTTTGCCTAACCTAGGGGAGCCCTTTGAGGTATATTGCAACGCAGCAATGATGGGGCTTAGGAGGGGTGTTGATGTAGGGTGGTCGGGTTGTGGCCTATGCTTCCAAGCAGCTTAAGACACATGAAAGGAATTACCCTACCCATGATTTGGAGTTAGCTGTCGTGGTGTTTGCTCTTAAGATATGGAGACATTATCTTTTTGGCTCCAAGTTCAAGTTGTTTAGTGACCATAAGAGTCTTAAGTATCTGTTCAGACAGAAAGAATTAAACATGTGTCAGAGGAGATGGCTAGAGTTCCTTAAGGATTATGATTTCGAGCTTAGTTATCATCCAGGCAATGCCAACGTGGTGGCCGACTCTTTAAGTAGGAAATCTCTTCATGTGTTTGCATTGATGGTTAGGGAGTTAGAGCTCTTGGAGCGGTTTAGAGACCTTAGTCTAGCATGTGAGCTCATCCCTAATAGCATGAAACTAGGAGCCCTACGGATTTCGAGCGGACTACTAGAAGAGATCCAAGAAGGGCAGAAGTCTGACCTTTTTCTAAAGACCCAACTCGAAGCCATAGATAGCATTAGGGAATGCTACTAGTTTCCATGTGGGACCGGATGGAGTTTTGAGACTACAAGGTAGGGTCTGTGTTCCTAACATATCCGGGCTTAGGAAAGTAATCTTAGAGGAGAGGCATAGAAGTAACCTAAGTATCCACCCCGGCACCACCAAGATGTACCAAGACCTTAAGAATATGTTTTGGTGGCCGAACATGAAGAAGGACATTAGTGAGTTTGTATATGCATGCTTGCTCTGTCAGAAAGCTAAGGTAAAGCACCAGAGACCATCGGGTAAGTTACAACCCTTGGAGATACCCCAATGGAAGTGGGATAGTATCTCCATGGATTTTGTTGTGGGTTTGCCTAGAACCCGGGCTAGATTCTATCTGGGTTATTGTTGACAGATTGACTAAGTATGCTCACTTTATCCCCATCAACATATGGTTTTCCTTAGAGAAGTTGACCTCTTTGTATATTAGCAAGATTATCCGATTGCACGGCGTGCCCTCTAGCATAGTATCTGACCAGGATTCGAGGTTCACTTCTAGATTTTGGGGAAGTTTGAACAAGGCCTTAAGAACTCGGCTTTCGCTGAGTTCAGCCTATCACCCTCAGACTGACAGGCAGACTGAACGAACCATTTAGTCTCTAGAAGACCTTTTGAGGGCATGTGTTTTAGAACAAGGGGTAGCTGGGATAGTTTCCTACCACTGATAGAGTTCACCTACAACAATAGTTTTCACTCTACCATTGGCATGGCTCCCTACGAGGCCCTATATGGTAGAAGGTGTAGGACACCCTTATGTTGGTTGGAACCCAGTGAGAGCCTTACGTTAGGACCCGAGGTGGTACAACAAACGACGGAGAAGGTCAGGTTGATCCAGGATAGGATGAGGACGACCCAGAGTAGCCAAAAGAGCTATCATGACAGGAGGAGGAAGGACCTAGAGTTCAAGGTCGGTGATCATGTATTCTTGAGGGTCACCCCATGGACCGGGGTCGGCCGAGCATTGAAATCTTGGAAACTCACCCCGGTTTGTTGGTCCTTTCCAAATTCTAAAGAGAGTCAGTCCCGTCGCCTACCAAATTGCCTTACCCTCGTCCCTTTCCAATCTCCATAATGTATTCCATGTGTCCCAACTTCGTAAGTACATTCATGATCCTTTTTCATGTGGTCGGATTGGACGATATCTAGGTAAAGGAAAACCTGACATATGAAACACTATCCTTGAGGATTGAGGATTGACAGACAAAGCATCTAAGAGGAAAATAAATTCCCCTGGTCAAGGAAATCTGGGGAGATATATTTGAAGAAGATGAGACATGGGAGCGAGAGAACTAGGTGCGGGACGCTTACCCGGCTTTGTTTGCATCAGGTAATTTTGAGGATGAAATTCCTAAAAGGGTGGGAGAGTTGTAACACCCTTGATTTTAAAGTTGCTAAGCTAGATGGTTATGTGTGTGTTATGGTGATTAATTACATGTTTGATTGTATGTTTTATATGATAATTGCTCTCCTGAGTGCTTTATTTTGGGATGCATGCTTGATGAGTGATGGGATATAAGTTAGCATTGTTGAACTGTGGTTGCTGGCCATGCATATTAAGTGAACACACTTTGTCAGCCATGTTTATAAGCAGTAGGCTGGCACAGCAGAAGGTGCTATTCCTTTCTCCAACCTTTGTGTTTTCTATCCGTTCTCTCTCTAAAAACTCACCCAGAAAACCTCTTGTTCTTGACCCCCTCTATGTTACTTTCAACCCATGAGAACCACCGCTGAATCCTGACGTCGAGACAGACCTCATGGCCGGAACGGAAGCTTAGGACAAACCATCGTGAAGCTCGTGAACGAACTCCTGGTTAGGTAAGGGGAGTTTATTATGTTTGATAACAGTTTCAGGTAACATGGTTGAGGACCAGGGAGTCCAACCACGACGATGGTTGCATGTCCAGCGCGTGTGTAGTTTTCTAGAAAGCTATGTTTGTTTTATTGAATGGAATGGGTTATGTTTTGTGTTCGTTGGTTGGTTTTTGTGTTGATATTAATGATGTTCTGGTGTGGTGTTTTGGAAAAGCGGAGTTGATGTTGTAAGAACTCCCTGTGCATGTGTGTGAAGTTGGCATTTTGATGTTGAAAAGCTCCCAAGACACTTTGCAGAAAGTTTGTGAAGGTGCTGAGTACCGGGAAGGGTTGGCCAAGTTATTTACATGTGTTAGACCTTTGTGATGTCAGCTATCGGGAAGGGTTGGTCGAGTTGCACATAGACATAAACCTCTTGTGTTTTTGGTGTCGGCTATCGGGATGGGTAGGCTGAGTTAAGTGGGTTACGTAGCATGCATGTGTGCATGCGGAACGTGACTTAGTCCTTGTTGGCAGACATCTATATACCAAGTTCCTTACCCGGGATGATACCTTAGAGCTGTGACCTCAAGTTTGCTTCGAGAGAGAGTGAGCTACCGGGTTCCATAACTCGGACGAGCTCGTATCTTCTCGGGAAAAGAGCCATCGGGTCCTCTACTCAGTTGGGTTATCCTCTGTAAGATTGTTAAGTTCAAGCCCTTTCTTTCTAAGCTACTAGTTTCCCTACTCGGAAGAGTCGCACCCTTATTTTCCCTTGCCCAACCTTTACCCCTTCTGACTGACCTTCACCGATCTTATCCGCCTTCGTCTGACTTTGTTCGGGTTCTTACCTCGAGTTAATATAGCTAAATGACGACCGGACACCCAATACTTCACACTGGTTCACTTGTTTGTAGTGTTTGTGAATGACGTATGTGATTACGTTGAGGTCAGCCTATGTGATGGCTTGAGATGTTCTGTACCTTGATAGAGCCATGGTGAGAGGCTATGTATAGACACGTGAGGTGAACCTTGTAAGGACCATGGTTAGTGCATCGATGAGCCCGTGTTGGGGAGGCCCTCGTTTGGGGCGGTATGTATGTAACATTGGAAGGTATGGAGATCCTAGCCAGGACGGGATGTTGCTGTGCCGGGCCATACATTGATGGTGCCCATGAGAGACATACAACATTTGCAACTCGTGTTAGGGCGGCCCTCGTTTGGGGCGGTATGTATGTAACATGGGAGGGTATGGAAATCCTAGCCAGGACGGGGTTGTTCTTATGCTGGGTCATACGTTGATGGTGCGCATGAGAGACATACTTCATTTGCATGAAGGAAATAGGATGATTGACTGTAATAGTATGAGAAGTACTGGGGGGCCACGTCTGTAGGGAGATCCTTATGACACCCATTTGGCTGATCACCATAGGGGGTTGAGTCATGTGCACGACAAAGTGACCCTGATGTCAACTACAACTATCATTTGGACCATGGATTTGGCCTATTTCCGGGATGGTACCACATTGCATGATGAGAATTGAGTCTGGAAGATGCATCATGATAGACATTATAAATTGACTTGTGGAATGTTTGCGGATGTCCATGCATGATAGTGCTTGATGGATGCTTGGATGTTTGTAATGATATGGTGATGATTGAACTGTCTTCCTTACCTAATGTTATCTTTGGCTTATTATTTTATATATGATGAACTCACCATTGCTTTGTTGTGCCGTGTGTTTTGGTACCTGTGATGATCACGAACCCGGTTCGTGTGAGCAGACGGACAATAGTAGGTGATTGGGAAAATGACAACATTTGGTTGGAGCCGCCGAGTTGCCGGGATGTCGATGTGATAGATCCCGGGCAGGGGTTATGCTTTGCTAGATGTACCCCTTGTTTTGATAGTCATAACCGTGTTTTGCTAATTACACTCGACGTTTAATCCCTTACTTCACTTGTAAAACACTTGATGTATTTTGGACATAGTCTTTTGTACCTGTAATTAAATTATGCTTTGTATATGTGTGTGTGTGTATATATATATATATATATATATATATATATATATATATATATATATTTGAAATGCTTCATGCGAACCTTTGACTACGTACATTTCCTATGTTGATGGTCATTATGTGCTCGCGAAAAATTTACCACAATTTTTCATAGACAATTAAAAGGGGCTTAAGAGTTAGTGATACAGTAGCGACGTGGCGGGTCATTACAAATAGCATGTTCCAAGAGATCTTTACAGAGAAAACATGTAGCATGCTAGTTTGGAAAAGGTAGTGTATCACGATATGTGTGAAAGGGAAAAAATTTGGGTAAACATCATAAAGAGCTTTCTGCATAAATGATGAGGACATCAAAGACCAACCCCAAGACCAAGACCCAATACAAGGCATAGGAGGGCCCATGACAAGAGCAAGAACTAAAAAGACCTAAGAAGCTTTGCAACATATAATGGCTAATCTGAGGGCAATCCAATTGCATGAGAGGACCCAACATCTAGAGGTCTGCATGAGTGGGTTACTAGTTACATGTATTACTTGCTTGGAGTGATAATAAAAAGCAATTATTGACTTAGGCATTTAATAAAAATAATAATAGTAATAAAGTGCTTGTAGCTGGTTTTGAAACCTGGACCTCAAGCTTAGTTATGCCTTACTTAACCCACTAAGGCATTTTAGTTATTCTTACAATGTTGAGATTTTATTTTTATTTTATTTTCTACCAAATGCATGAGAACTAATTTGTATAAATCAATTCTGAAGTGAATAAACAGGGACTTTCTGTTGGATTATATCAATGAAGCTTGAGAATTTTCTCTGTTAGGGTTCTTCCTTGAGTCATTTGATCTTATCAAGAATTGCTCAATTCTTGTGGCGATCCTCAAGGCTTATCAAACATCATTGTTTGTGTCGCCTATCTGCTTCTTCCTTTTCACATTTTTCTGTTTCCTTGCTTAATTGCCACATTACTAATTCTGTCTGAATTTCTTGTTTGCATAATTCTCGTTTTACTTATCCTTTTTCAGTGTTTCTTGTTCCTAAATTGTGTTCCTAAATTATGGGACACAGATTTGATGAGTGATGAATACCAAGACATGAATGCTTGGATTGGATAAAAGGTAAGGAAGATAAAGAATATGGTATGAATAACGCAATGATCCATGTTGGAACGATAAGTTGAGGAGAATTCGCCACAAAGGAAAGCTTCCTTGATAAGAATCAATTTGGGTTCAGCCAAGAACCAAGAAGAGGCTAAGCTCTCAATTCAAGCAAATGCTTAATATTATTCAATCAAAAGTTCTTTAGAAATAGCAATGTCTGAGTACTTATAGAGTTAAGCCTCTAATAAAACATAAAAATGCATAGTTTTGGCCTATTAAAGTCCACGTTGAGGCCCATTACACAAATAAGAAATTACTAAATTACGACAATACGAAAATTACGAAAACTAGGAAAATTATGAAAGCCACAAAAGGAATTGCGCTAAGCAAGATATTCGAGCTAAGAGAGCTCTCCTACAATCTTCAAGGTACTCCAAAGCTCCTTATCACTTCCTCCATCCTTGCCCATGTTAAATAGCCCAGCCATGATTCTTTTGGTCATCTCTTTTTGTAGAAGCTTGGTTTTGGACATTGTCATTGGAACCTTTAATTCATAGAGTGCTTCTAGAACTTCATGCTATTTGGATAGTCCTCTATCATCCCCTGCTTCTTGAAAATAATCCGTCCTCAGATTTGCATTCAAAACACCTATATCATAATAAGAAGGATCAGTGACAGTAAAACTAAAACTCACCCCATACTCACTTGGCAAGTCATTCTTGTAGGCCTATGTGATGACTTTAGATTTCCTTTGGAAAGGAAACCTATCCTTCCTTAGATGTACCCAAACCCAATCTCCAGGATCAAATACCATTGGTTTTCTCCCCTTGTTGGCATGTTGTGCATATTGCTCCATCTTCCTCTCAATTTTATTTCACACCCTTCCATCGAGATTCCTAACAAAAGTGGCTCTAGAAAGTCCATTCTTACTCAAAATAGAAGAATCATTAGTCAAGAAGAATAAATCAACAGGGAATAATGGGTTAAAACCATAAATAACCTCAAAAGGAGAAAAATAATTGGTAGAGTTGGTTACCTTAGCATCAAGTCTAGGATTAGGATGTTGATACCTTACGGTTATGTTGTTGATGAGTCTACAATTTGTGCACATTCTCCACATGTTATCTTTCTTGGAGACTAGGATGATCGACATTGTACATGGGCTCAAGCTTTCCTTCACCCATCCTTTTTGCATCAACTCTTCAACCTGTTTTAGAATCTCCTTAGTCTCTTTCAGATTACTCCAATAGGCAGCCCTATTAGGAATTGAAGCTCCCAGAACAAGATCAATTTGATTCTTAATTCCTCATAAAGGAGGCAAGCCATGGGGTATGTCTTGTGGAAAGACATCCTCAAACTCCTTTAAAAGTGTATCAAAACCTTGAGTCAACTCAAGGGCACTAGAAGACAAGCACATATCATTTGGAGTGAGTAAATATATTTGTTGTCTAGTTAGCATCACTCTTTTTACCTCCTTAGGTTTAATGAACAAACTCTCTTTTATCACTAATTGTTTTCCACTCTTTCTTTCTATTTTTGTTTGTTCTTTCTTTTCACTCTTTTTGCTATCTTTTTCTTTTAGACTTTTCTCTCTCAAAAGACTCTTTTATTCTTTGATTTTCCTTTCTTTTTCTCTTTTCAATCTCATTTTTATTTGATCCTCACACACCTCACTTGGAGACAAAGGTGAGAGAACTACCTTTTTACCTTTATGTAAGAAAGAATATCGATTGGTGACCCCATTGTGGATAACATCTTGATCATATTGACACGGTCTACCAAGCAAAACATGGCCAACTTCCATGGGAACCATATCACAAAGCACTTCATCAACATATTTTCCAATGGAGAATGTAAGCAACACTTGCTTATCCACAACCAACTCACCATTCTCACTCAACCATTGCAATTTATAAGGCTTAGGATGAGGGGTGATTTTTAAACCAAGCATCTCCACTAATCTAGTGCTTGCAACATTGGTACAACTTCCTCCATCAATGATAAGAGAACAAACCTTTCCATTCACCAAGCATCTAGAATGAAAAATGTTTTCTCTTTGTGTATCATCTTGATCTTTGCACAAACTTCCCATGAGTCTTCTTACCATCAAAAGATCTCTGTCTTTCGGTTAAAGAAAACCATCATCGTCCCCTTCACTAGAAGAAATATGAGAGCTTTCAGATGACTCACTATTCACCTCTCCATTCTCCAACACAATCATGGTCCTTTTGTTTGGACATTGGGATGCAATATGACCCTTATCCAAACACTTAAAACATTTTGAACTAGATTTATTGGAAGGGGGTTGAGTTGGAGAAGTAGGATTACCTCTTGAAGACTTCCTTTCAATATGTTGTGAAGAAGAACCCTCCTTCTTCGAAGTGTCCTTATCCTTCCAAGATGAATAACCATTTGAAGACTTCTTGTAGGCTTGTTTTCTCTTCAATTGTTGCTCCACTTTCATAGCACTATGTATAAGTTCATCTAGGGTGTTGTAGCTTTGAAGCTCTACAACATCTTGAATGTCCCTATTCAAACCATTCAAAAATCTAGCCATTGTAGCCTCATTAATCTCTTCAATGTTGGCTCTCATCAAAGAAATCTCTATCTTCTTGTAATAATCATCAACACTTTTACTTCCTTGATAGAGTCCTTGTAATTTGTTATGCAAATCCCTTATATATTGAGGTGGGACAAATCTATCCCTCATGATTCCTTTCATTATCAACCATGTGTCTGATTGATGTCTTCTCAATCTTTCTCTCTCCATTTGCACTTGATTCCACCACGCCATGGCATATCCCTCAAGTTCTAAGCTAGCCAACTTCATTTTCTTGTTCACTAAAATTATGACAGTCAAAAACTTGGTCGACTTTCATCTCCCAATCAAGGTAAGCCTCCGGGTCAAAAGTACCTAAGAACTTGGGCAATTTGACCTTCACATCGCCATGCCATTCCTATTCCTCAAATGCCTATGTCTTCTACTATCTTCATAGCCATCATCACTGCCTTGAGAAGAATGAGGTGATCTATGATGTCTCCTTCTCTCCATGTCTTCCATTCTTCCACTCAACTCTTGAGTGCTTCTTTGTATCTCATCAAATCTGTCTCCCATCCTCTGTTCAACATTTCTTTGAAACTTATCCATTTGCTTAGCCAATGAAGCCATTAGCTTAACGGTTCTAGGGGAAGGTGGATCACTATCACTTTCGGATACCATTGCTACAAGAAAAAGTTAGTAAAACAAATAAAATATTGGACCTTACCACTTACTAAGTGTTTACACTCTTCAACACTCATGTTTCACTCTTGTAAGACTTTTTCTATAAGGTTCACTCTTGTCTTTTTCCAATCACTAAATCTTCTTCAACCCTTGAAATCAACCAAACATTTCAGTTCAAGGGAATAACCAAAGTGAAAGATGAAACAAATCCAAACTCAACTTAAGAGGTCAAAGAAAGAAAACTCTAAGACAAAACCTTGGAAATTTAGAAGACAAACAATAAAAGCTAAAAAAAAGAAAGTATAACTCAAAAGGAATGCCAAACAAGACAAATAGAACAAAAATAAAAATATGGCTAAGTATAAACTACTACAATTATGCAAAAAGAAAATACTAGAAAGCAATAATAAGAGTACACCAAAAGGAGCTGTAAAATTTGGACTATAGCTTTTTTTCCTTTTTTTTATATTTGGGTCTGCATATTTTTGATATTTTCATTTTTGACTCCAAAATATTTTTTTAATATTTGCTCTTTTGTCCTTCGTATTTTGCCTTTTGGTACCAGAAACTTTTGAATATCTTTTGAAGACAAAAAGATAGGATAAGACATGATAAGATAGGATAATTCAACAAAAAGATAGGATAAGATATGATAATTAAAAAAATGATAAGATATGATAATTCAACAAAAAGATAGGATAAGATAGGATGACTAAACAAAAAGATAGGATATTCAAATCTGATTTTTTTTCATTTTTTTTAAGGAAAAAAAAATTTTAAAAAGAAAACGAAAATTGCTCTTTGGATTCTAGCCCTGATTACCACATGATGACTACCAAGACATGAATGCTTGGATTGGATTGTTTCCAGAGGCCAATTTCAAGATACCAATGATAGATAGTAGAACTTACAGATAAAATGTGGGGAAGATAAAGAAGATGGTATGAATAACGCCACGATCCGTGTTGGAACGATAAGTTGAGGAGGATTCACCACAAAGGAAAGCTTCCTTGATAAGAATCAATTTGGGTTCAGCCAAGAATCAAGAAGAATCTAAGCTCTCAATTCAAGCAAATGCTTAATTTTATTCAATCAAAAGTTTCTCAAAACCAGCATTGTCTGAGTACTTATAGAGTTAAGCCTCTAATAAAGCCTAAAAATGCATAGTTTGGGCCTATTTAAGTCCACATTGAGGCCTATTACACAAATAAGAAATTACTAAATTACAACATTACAAAAACTAGGAAAATTACTAAAGTTACGAAAAGAATTTTTCTAAGCGTGACACTCGCACTAAGCAAGCTCTCCTACAATCTTCAAGGTGCTCCAATTTAGTCCTTGCATCTTCCTCCATCCTTGCCCTTGTTAAATAGTCCAACCATGATTCTCTTGGTCATCTCTTCTTGTAGAAGCTTGGTTTTGAACCATATCATTGGACTCTTCAATTCATTGAGTGCTTCTAGAACTTCATGCTCTTTGGATAGTCCTTTATCAGTGGTGGAATTGATAGAAAATTCAAGCAAATGCTTAATATTATTCAAAACTAACAATGTCTGAGTACTTATAGAGTTAAGTCTCTAATAAAACCTAAAAACGCATAATTTGGGCCTATTTAAGTCCACATTGAGGACCATTACACAAATAAGATATTACTAAATTACGATAATACGAAAATTATGAAAACTAGGAAATTATGAAAGGAATTGCGTTAAGCACGATAGTCGCACTAAGCGAGCTCTCCTACAATCTTCAAGGTGCTCCAAAGCTCCTTATGTCTTCCTCCATCCTTGCCCTTTCTAAATAGTCTAGCCATAATTCTATTGGTCATCTCTTTTTGTAGAAGCTTGGTTTTGCACATTGTCATTGGAACCTTCAATTCATGGAGTGCTTCTAGAACTTTATGCTCTTTTGATAGTCCTTTATCACAATGTCAGTAAAAACCCAACATTAGTTGAGTTCACACGAAAACCCTAGCCGAACTTGCATGAGAAAAAACCCTAGTTTCTTTTTTCCAATATCGGTTTGGAATGGTTCGATTGACATTGTCTGATGATGCTTTTTGGGAGACCTCAATTGGTTGTCGTTTTTGGCTGACGTCGATTAGGACTTTTTTCAACCAAATTCGGTCTAGAATTTAATTTTTTGTCTAGCCAACTAATGTTGTTTTTGGTCGACTAACTGAGAGGCCAATCTCGATCAAAAACCAAACATCATTTGAGTTTGCACGAAAAACCATAGTCGAACTCGCACGAGAGAAAAGCCCTAGTTTTTTTCAAATGTCCGTTTGGAATGGTTCGGTTGACATTGTCTGGTGATGCTTTTTGGGGGGCCTCGACCAGTCGTCTTTTTTGGCCGACTCGGCTAGGATTTTTTTGACCAATTTCAGTCTAGATTTTTTTTTGTCGAGCCAACTAATGTTGTTTTTGGCCAACTAAATGAGAGAAGGCCAATGTTGACCAAAACCCAACTTCAGTTGAGTTCGCACGAAAAACCCAAGCTGAACTCACACGAAAAAACCCCTAGTGTTTTACCCATCGGTTTGGAAATGTTTGGTTGATATTGTCCAGTGATGCTTTTGTGGAGATCTCGATTGGTCATCCTTTTTGGTCGACCTAGCTAGGTTTTTTTTTCGATCAATTTCATCTAGAATTTTCTTTTTTGTCGAGGCGACTAATGTTGTTTTTGGCCGACTAAATGAGAGACAGCCAATGCCGACCAAAACCCAACATCAATTGAGTTTGCACGAAAAACCCTAGCCGAAGTCACACGAGAAAAAAGCCCTAGTTTTTTTGCAATATCAATTTGGAATGGTTTGAATGACATTTTTTGCTGATGCTTTTTGGGGGACCTTTATTGGTCATTGATCTTGGCTGACGTCAGGTAGGATTTTTTTCCAACCAATTTCGGTCTACAATTTAATGTTTTGTCAAGCCGACTAGTGTTGTTTTTGGCCGACTAAATGAAAGAAGGCCAATGTCGGCCAAAAACCTAACATTAGTTGAGTTTGCACAAAATACCCAGCTAATGTGAATTCCCCCTACCTTGATTCAATTTTGGACCAATTCTAGGTTGGAATTCGCTCAATAGAAACTTAACCCAAATCACATGGATTGAAAGGATTAAAGTTTATGAACAATGATGAACATGGGATGAACTCCAAGAACACAAATGCAGAACTGTATCAACTGAACAAGACTTGAAGAACATGACAAATTAGGAAATTGAAATACTAAATACAAGGCTGTAATAGAATTGCACAATCCAAATTGAGCAAACAGAATTTTTGGGGTTTAGGGTTACCCAAAAATGCAGAACATGATGGATGAACTCACCCTTATTGCCAATCCTAGAACCTTGCTCTGGCTACCAAATGATTGAGCGTTAAATATTTCCTTGTTTTGTTGGGAATTTTAGTTCAGTTGCATTCTCAGTTGCTGCAACTTCAAAGCTTTATTACAAAATTACATATTTCATTATTAGAAGCATTTTGACTATATAAAAAAAAGAACAAAAAAGAGAGAGAAAGAAACCAAAAAAAAGTCTACAGCAAAAGAAGTATATAAAAAAAAAAGCACATCAGCTTTGTTCATTATTTCATTGCACCCCACTTGTTTGATAAAATTCCCAAGTGTCAAGTGTCTTATCTAATCACTGTTTATCCATAAAATTAAAGTTTGTCTTGCTTATTTGTTGGTAGTGAAATTGTTCTTTACTACTTCTTTGCATTTGTTAGTGCTAGAATTTTGTTTAAGCTCTGTGATTGTTACCTGTAAAGTACTTCTTGATTATAGATTATTTTGGTTCAAGTAAGAACTTTAAGTTAGGGAACGAGTGGTACAAGGCAAAGAGTGAAACATTAGAGAAAAAGCCATAAAAGAGAGCACTATACACAAGTGGTACATCTTTGCGTATAAACACGTGAGAAGAGGGGTGAGGTCCTATTACTTCACTTTTTTTGGTTCTTTACTTGAAATATGATAGGTACAGGTGATAATGGTACTTCTCCTCCAAGGATTAGAAGTGTTGATGAGTATTACAAGGATATGAAGGTTTCCATGATTAGAGCTAATGTTATGGACGATCGAGAGGCTACTATGGCTCATTTTTTACATGGGCTAAATAGTGATATAAGGGATGTTGTGGAGTTACAAAATTATGTGGAGTTGGAGGACTTAGTAACTCAAGCTTCAAAGGTGGAACAACAATTGAAGAGAAAGAGTGTCATGAGGAGGAGTTCATCTAATTTTCAATCTCCTGGTTGGAAGGACAGAAATAAGAAGGAGGGAGGGTCATCAATAAGCCCGACTAATGTTGTTTTTGCCCGACTAAATGAGAGAAGACCAATGTCGGCCAAAAATCCAACATCAGTTGAGTTCGCACGAAAAACCCTAGCTTAACTCGCACGAGAAAAAACAATAGTTTTTATTCAATATCATTTTGGAAATGTTCAACATCAGTTGTCATGTGATGCCTTTTGGGGGACCTCGACCCATCATAGTTTTTGGCTGACCTCGGCTAGGATTTTTTTTGACCTATTTCAATCTAGAATTTTATTTTTTGTCCAGGCGACTAATGTTGTTTTTGGCTGACTAAATGAGAGAAGGCGACTGTGGACCTTAACCCAACATCAGTTGAGTTCGCACGAAAAACCCTAGCCGAACTCGCAAGAGAAAAAACCATAGTTTTTTTAGAATATCGATTTGGAAATGTTCGGTTGATGTTGTCATGTGATGCTTTTTGGGGGACCTCAACCCGTCATAGTTTCTGGCTGACCTCGGCTAGGATTTTTTTCCTTCCAATTTTGGTCCAGAATTTTATTTTTTGTTGAGCCAACTAATGCTTTTTTTGGCTGACTAAATGAGAAAAGGCGAATGTTGGCAAAAAACCAACCATCAGGCGGTTCGTTACAATCTCCAAATATTATTGGCCTCAATAAGACATCCGAGTCAAAAGTTATGACCATTTGAATTCCCCTAACCTTTCTTATTCAATTTTGAGAATCTCTATATGTTTTTGGCCTTAATTGATCATTCGAGTCAAAAGTTATGGCCATTTTGAATTTCCCCTAAGCTTTCTTTTTTAATTTTGAGAATCTTGATATTTTGTTGGCCTCTATCGGACATTCGAGTCAAAAGTTATGGCCATTTTAAATTCCCAAAAGTATTCTTGTTCAATTTTGATAATCTCAAAATATTGTTGGCCTTAATAAGACATCCAAGTCAAAAGTTATGGTTATTTTCAACTTCCCCTAAGCTTTGTGCTTCAATTTTGACAATCTCGATATTTTATGGGCCCGAGTTGGACATCCGAGTCAAATGTTATGACGTTCTGAATTTACCAGAGCATTCTTGTTCAATTTGATTATCTCGATATATTTTCGGCATCAATCGGACATCCGAGTCAAAAGTTATGATATTTTTAATTTCCCTAAAGCTTTCTTGTTCAATTTTGAGAATCTCTATATGTTGTCGGCCTCAATCGGTCATTCGAGTAAAAAGTTATGACGTTTTGAATTTCCCCTGAGCATTCTTCTTCGATTTTAAAAATCTTGATATATTTTAAGAATCTCGAAATATTGTTGGCCTTAATAAGATATTCAAGTTATTGTTGGCCTTAATAAGATATCCAAGACAAAAGTTATGGCTATTGCCAACTTCCCCTAAGCTTTCTGGTTCAATTTTGACAATCTCTGTAACATCCCATATGCATCCAGTTGTTAACATCCAGTTATGGTCGTTAAATGCAGCAATTAATTAATAATAATTAATTAGGAAGCAACTACTAAGCACGATGTCATTATACATCCATAATTATCATTATTTTATTAAAATGCCAACGTGGACACGTAAAACCTTGCAATCTCGATATTTTGTGGCCTCAGTAGGACATCTGAGTTAAAATGTTATGACGTTCTGAATTTCCCAGAGCATTCTTGTTTAATTTCATAATCTCGATATATTTTCAGCCTCAATCAGACATCCTAGTCAGAAGTTATGATGTTTTGAATTTCCCCAAAGCTTTGTTGTTCAATTTTGAGAATCTATATATGTTGTCGGTCTCAATCGATCATCTGAGTCAAAAGTTATGACGTTTTGAATTTCCAATAGCATTCTTGTTCAATTTTGAGAATCTCGATATATTGTCAGCCTTAATCGGACATCCGAGTCAAAAGTTATGGCCATTTGGCCCCAAAGCTTTCTTGTTCAATATTGACAATTTCGAATTGTTGGCCTAAAAAAGACATCTGAGTCAAAAGTTATTGCCATTTTGAATTTCCCCTAAGCTTTCTTGCTATATTTTGAGAATCTCTATATGTTGTCAGCGACCATAAGACATTCGAGTCAAAAGTTATGCCATTAGAATTCCCCTAAGCTTTCATGTTCAATTTTGAGAATCTCTATATGTTTTGGGCCTCAATCGGACATCTGAGTCAACAGAAATGGCCATTCTGAATTTCCCCTAAGTTTTCTTGTTAAATTTCAAAAATCTCAATTTATTGTGGGCCTCAATCGAACATCCATGTCAAAAGTTATGGCTATTTTCAATTTCCCCTAAGCTTTCTGGTTCAATTTTCAGAATATCGATATTTAGTGGGCCTCGGTTGGATATCCGAGTCAAAAGTTTTGACGTTTTGATTTTCGCTAGGGCATTCTTGTTCAATTTGATAATCTCGACATATTTTCGGCCTCAATCAGACATCCGAGTCAAAAGTTGTGATGTTTTGAATTTCCCCAGAGCATTCTTGTTCAATTTTGACAACCTCGATATATTTTTGGCTTCCGTCAGACATCCGAGTCAAAAGTATTGTCCGTTTGAATCTCCCTAGAGCTTTGCTGTTCAATTTGGATAATCTTGATATATTGTTGACGTCAATCGGATATCCGGCTTAAAAGTTATGACCGTTACAATTTTCCCAGAGCTTTCTAGTTCAATTTTAACAATCTCCAAATATTGTTGGCCTTAATAAGCCATTCGAGTAAAAAATTATGACCGTGTGAAATCCCATAAGTTTTATTGTTCAGTTTTGAGAATCTCAATATGTTTTGGGCCTCAATCGGACATCCAAGTCAAAAGAAATGGCCATTCTGAATTTCACCTAAGCTTTCTTGCTAAATTTTGAAAATCTCGATATATTGTGGGCCTCAATCGGTCATCCAAGTCAAAAGTTGTGTCATTTAAATTTCACTAGAGCTTTGCTGTTCAATTTTGAAAATCTCGATATATTGTTGACGTCAATCGGATATCTGGCTCAAAAATTATGACCGTTACAATTTTCCTAGAGCTTTCTAGTTGAATTTTAACAATCTCCAAATATTGTTGGCCTCAATAAGACATGAGACCTAAAAGTTATGACTATTTTAATTCCCCTAAGCTTTCTTGTTCAATTTTGAGAATCTCTATCAGTTTTCGGCCTCAATCAGACATCCAACTCAAAAGCTATGCCCATTCTGAATTTCCCTTAAGCTTTCTTGTTAAACTTCAAAAATCTCGATATATTGTAGGCCTCAATATGACATCCAAGTCAAAAGTTGTGTCTGTTTGAATTTCCCTAGAGCTTTCTTTTCAATTTTCAAAATCTCGATATATTGTTGACATCAATAAGATATTCTGGTCAAAAGTTATGACCGATACAATTTTCCCAGAGCTTCCTAGTTCAAATTTAATAATCTCCAAATATTGTTGACCTCAATAAGACATTCATGTCAAAAGTTATGGCCATTTGACTTCACATAAGTTTTCTTGTTCAATTTTTAGAATCTCTATATGTTTTGGTCCTCAATCAGACATCTGAGTCAAAAGAAATTACCATTCTGAATTTCCCCTAAGCTTTCTTATTAAATTTTGAAATCTCGATATATTGTGGGTCCCAATCAGACATCCAAGTCAAAAGTTCTATCCGTTTGAATTTTCCTAGAGCTTTGTTGTTCAATTTTGAAAATCTCGATATATTGTTGACGTCAATCGGATACCCGGGTCAAAAGTTATGACCGATACAATTTTCCCAAAGCTTTCTAGTTCAAATTTAACAATCTCCACATATTGTTGGCCCCAGTAAGACATTCGAGTCAAAAGTTATGGCCATTTGAATTCCCCTAAGCTTTGTTGTTCAATTTTCAGAATCTCTATATGTTTTTGGCCTCAATTGGACATCTGAGTCAAAAGTTATGACCATTTTGAATTTCCCCAAAGCTTTCTTTTTTAAATTTTGAGAATCTTGAGATATAATGGGCCTCAATCGGACATCCGAGTAAAAGTTATGGCCATTTGAATTTCCCCAAAGCTTTCTTGTTCAATTTTGATAATCTCAAAATATTAAATGCCTTAATAAGACATCCGAGTCAAAAGTTATGGCCATTTGAATTTCCCTAAGCTTTGTTGTTCAATTGTCAAGATCTCTATGTGTTTTTGGCCTCAATCGGCCATCCAAGTCAAAACAAATGACCATTCTTAAGTTCCCCTAAGCTTTCTTGTTAAAATTAAAAAATCTAGATATATTGTGGGCTTCAATCAGATGTCCAAGTCAAAAGTTGTGTCCGTTTGAATTTCCCTAGAGCGTTGCTTTTCAATTTTCAAAATCTCAATATATTGTTAACGTCAATCGAATATGCGGGTTAAAAGTTATGATCGATACAACTTTCCCAGAGCTTTCTAGTTCAAATTTAACAATCTCCACATATTGTTGGCCTCAGTAAGACATCTGAGTCAAAAGTTTTGGCCATTTGAATTCCCCTAAGGTTTCTTGTTCAATTTTGATAATCTCTATACTTTTTCGGCTTCAATCGGTCATCCGAGTCAAAAGTTGTGTTCGTTTGAATTTCCCTAGAGCTTTGCTGTTCAATTTTTAAAATCTTGATACATTGTTGACGTCAATAAGATATATGTGTCAAAAGTTATGCCTATTTTCAATTTCCCTTAAGCTTTCTGTTCAATTTTTAGAATCTCGGTATTTTGTGGGCCCTAGTTGGACATCTGAGTCAAAAGTTTTGACGTTTTGAATTTCCCTAGAGCATTCTTGTTCAATTTGATAATCTCAATATATTTTTGTCCTCAATTGGACATCTAAGTCAAAAGTTATGACGTTTTGAAGTAAGAACAAGAGTTTGTTACCAAGAGATAGACACAAAGAGAGGTGGAGGTCGACTGAAACTTAACCTGGGAAAGGTAGCTAAACAAGACCTAACGGAGTGGGATATAGATTGGCGGACGGTATGCCTTAAGACAGAGTGGAGAAAAGTTATAAGCTGGGTGGAGGGTTAAATCCATTAGTAGGTTTATCTTCCAGTCATTCCTTTGTTTTAGTTCTTTTCCTCTTCATTTCTCTGCTATTTTCTTTTAGCTTTTTTTCCCCTCTTTTTTGTCTTATTTCCACTTTTTTCTTCCCCTCTCCCTTTCTCTTTCTTTGTCTTATTTCCGATCTATCATTCGGTTCATCTACCATCGACCCCAACAAACTTGAGTTAAAGGTGCTATTGATGTTGATTCTTGTTCAATTTTGAGAATCTCGATATATTTTCGGCCTCCATTGGACATCCAAGTCAAAAGTTATGGTTATTTGAATTTCCCCAAAGCTTTCTTGTTCAATTTTGATAATCTTTATATGTTTTTGGCCTCCATTGGACATCCGAGTCAAAAGTTTTGTCCGTTTGAATTTACCTAGAGCTTTGCTGTTCAACTTTGAAAATCTCGATATATTGTTGACGTCAATCGGATATCCGGGTAAAAAGTTATGACTCTTACTATTTTGTCAGAGCTTTCTAGTTCAATTTTAAAAATCTTCAAATATTGTTGGTCTCAATAAGACATCCGAGTCAAAAGTTATGACCATTTGAATTCCCCTAAGCTTTCTTATTCAATTTTGAGAATCTTTATATGTTTTTGGCCTCAATCGGACATCTGGGTCAAAAGTTATGGTCATTTTGAATTTCCCCTAAGCTTTCTTTTTGAATTTTGAGAATCTCGATATATTGTGGGCCTCAACTAGACATCCGAGTCAAAAGTTATCACCATTTGAATTTCCCCAAATTTTTCTTGTTCAATTTTGATAATCTCGAAATATTGTTGGCCTTAATAAGACATCCGAGTCAAAAGTTATGGCCATTTTCAATTTCCCCTAAGCTTTCTAGTTCAATTTTGAGAATCCTGATACTTTGTGGGCCTTAGTTGGACGGGTCAAAGGTTTTGACGTTTTGAATTTCCGTAGAGCATTCCTGTTCAATTTTGAGAATCTCGATATATTTTTTGCCTCAATCGGACATCCGAGTCAAGAGTTATGGCCATTTGAATTTCGCCAAAGCTTTCTTGTTCAATTTTGATAATCTCGAAATATTGTTGGCCTCAATAAGACATCCGAGTCAAAAGTTATGCCCATTTGAATTCTCCTAAGTTTTTAGTTCAATTTGGAGAACTTCTATATGTTGTGAGCCTCAATCGAACATTCGAGTAAAAAATTATGAAGTTTTGAATTTCCCTTAGCATTCTTGTTCAATTTTGAGAATTTCGATATATTTTTGGCTCAACCGGACATACCAGTTAAAAGTTATGGCCATTTGAATTTCCAAAAAATTTCTTGTTCAATTTTGATAATCTAGAAATATCTGGCCTTAATAAGACATTCGAGTCAAAAGTTATAGCCATTTGAATTCCCCTAAGCATTCTTGTGAAATTTTTAAAATCTCAATATATTGTGGGCCTTAATCGGACATCCAAGTCAAAAGTTGTGTCCGTTTGAATTTCCCTTGAGCTTTGCTTTTCAATTTTCCAAATCTCGATATATTGTTAACATCAATTGGATATCTGGGTCAAAAGTTATAACCGATATAATTTTCCCAGATCTTTCTAGTTCAAATTTAGAAATCTCCAAATATTGTTGGCCTCAATAAGACATCTGATTCAAAAGTTATGTCCATTTGAATTCCTATAAGTTTTCTTGTTCAATTTTGAGAATCTCTATATGTTTTTGGCGTCAATCAGACATCCGAGTCAGTAGTTGTGTCCATTTGAATTTCCCTAGACCTTTGATGTTCAATTTTTAAAATCTCGATCTATTGTTGTTGTCAATCAGATATTCAGGTCAAAAGTTATGGTTATTTTTAATTTCTCCTAAGCTTTCAGGTTCAATTTTTAGAATCTGGATATTTTGTGGGCCACAGTTGGACAATCAAGTCAAAATTTTTGACATTTTCAATTTCCCCATAGCATTCTTGTTCAATTTGATAATCTCGATATATTTTTGGCCTTAACCAGACGTCTAAGTCAAAAATTGTGTCCGTTTGAATTTCCTTAGAGCTTTGTTGTTCAATTTTTAAAATCTCGATATATTGTTGACATCAATTGGATATCCGGGTTAAAAGTTATGACCGTTACAATTTTCCCAGAGCTTTCTAGTTCAATTTTAACAATCTCAAAATATTGTTGGCCCCATTAACACATCCGTGTCAAATGTTAAGGCCATTTGAATTCCCTTAAGCTTTCTTGTTCAATTTAGAGAATCTCTATATTTTTTGGCTTATATCGGATATCCGAATCAAAAGTTATGGCCATTTTGAATTTCTCCTACGCTTTCTTTTTTAATTTTGAGAATTTCGATATATTGTGGGCCTTAATAGGACATTTGAATTTCCCCAAAGCTCTTTTGTTCAATTTTGATAATCTTGAATTATTGTTGGTCTTAATAAGACATCTGAGTTAAAAGTTATGGCTATTTTCAATTTCCCCTACGCTTTCATGTTTATGTGTTTAGAATCTTGATATATCATGGGCTTCAGTTGGAAATCCGAGTCAAAAGTTTTGACTTTTTGAATTTCCCTTCAGCATTCTTGTTCAATTTTGAGAATCTCGATATATTTTCAGCTTCCATCAGACATCCGAGTCAAAAATTGTGTCCGTTTGAATTTCCTTAGAGCTTTGCTGTTCAACTTTGAAAATCTCGATATATTGTTGACGTCAATCGGATATCCGGGTCAAAAGTTATGACCATTACTATTTTGCCTAAGCTTTCTAATTCAATTTTAACAATCTCCAAATATTGTTGGCCTCAATAAGACATTCGAGTCAAAAGTTATGGTCATTTGAATTCTCGTAAGCTTTGTTGTTCAATTTTTAGAATCTCTATATGTTTTTGCCCTTAATTGGACATCCGAGTCAAAAGTTATGGCCATTTTGAATGTCCCCTAAGCTTTCTTTTTGAATTTTGAGAATCTCGATATATTGTGGGCCTCAATCATACATCCGAGTCAAATATTATGGCCCATTGAATTTCCCCAAAGTTTTCTTGTTCAATTTTGATAATCTCGACATATTGTTGGCCTTAATAAGACATCTGAGTCAAAAGTTAAGACTATTTTCAATTTCCCCTATGCTTTCTAGTTCAATTTTGAGAATCTTGATACTTTGTGGGCCTCAATAAGACGTCCGAGTCAAAAGTTTTGACATTTTGAATTTCCCGAGAGCATTTTTGTTCAATTTTGAGAATCTCGATATATTTTTTGCCTCAATCGGACTTTCGAGTCAAAAGTTATGGCCATTTGAATTTAGCCAAAGATTTCTTGTTCAATTTTGATAATCTTGAAATATTGTTGGCCTCAATAAGACATCTGAGTCAAAAGATATGACCATTTGAATTCCCCTAAGTTCCTTATTCAATTTTAAGAACCTCTATATGTTGTCAGCCTCAATCGAACATCCAAGTTAAAAGTTTTGACTTTCTGAATTATCCCTGAGCATTGTTGTTCAATTTTGAGTATCTCAATATATTTTCGGCCTCAATCTGACATACGAGTCAAAAGTTATGGCAATTTGAATTTCCTCAAAGCTTTTTTGTTCAATTTTGATAGTCTCGAAATATTGTTGGCCTCAATAAGACATTCGAGTCAAAAGTTATGGCCATTCGAATTCCCCTAAGCTTTCTTGTTCAATTTTGAGAATCTTTACTTGTTGTCGGCCTCAATCGAACAACTGAGTCAAAAGTTATGACATTTTGAATTTCCCTGAAGCGTTCTTGTTCAATTTTGAGAATCTCAATATATTTTCAGCCTTCAATCAGACATCCAAGTTAAAAGTTATGACCATTTGAATTCCTCTAAGCTTTCTGTTCATTTTTAACAATCTCCAAATATTGTTGGCCTCAACAAGACATCTGAGTCAAAGTTATGGCCATTTGAATTCCCCTAAGCTTTGTTTTTCAATTTTGAGAATCTCTATATGTTTTTGGCCTTAATAAGACATCCAAGTCAAAAGTTGTGTATGTTTGAATTGCCCTAGAGCTTTGCTGTTCAATTTTGAAAATCTCGATATATTGTTGACGTCAATCCGATATCCGGGTCAAAAGCTATGACCATTACAATTTTTCCAGAGCTTTCTAGTACAAATTTAACAATCTCCAAATATTATTAGCCTCAATAAGACATCCGAGTCAAAAGTGATAGCCATTTGAATTCCCATAAGTTTTCTTGTTCAGTTTTGAGAATCCCTATATGTTTTCGGCCTCAATCGAACATCAAAGTCAAAAGAAATGACCATTCTTAATTTCCCCTAAGCTTTCTTGTTAAATTTAAAAAATCTTGATATATTGTGGGCCTCAATCGGACATCCAAGTCAAATGTTGTGTCCCTTTGAATTTCCCTAGAGCTTTGCTTTTCAATTTTCAAAATCTCGATATATTGTTGACGTCAATTAAATATCCGGGTTCAAAGTTATGACTGATACAATTTTCCCAGAGCTTTCTAGTTCAAATTTAACAATCTCCACATATTGTTGGCCTTAATAAGATATATCCGAGTCAAGAGTGATGGCCATTTGAATTCCCCTAAGCTTTCTTGTTCAATTTTGGGAATCTCTATATGTTTTCGGCTTCAATCGGACATCCGAGTGAATTGTTGTGTCTGTTTGAATTTCCCAAGAGCTTCGCTGTTCAATTTTTAAAATCTTGATCTATTGTTGACATCAATAAGATATCTGTGTCAAAAGTTATGCTTATTTTCAATTTCCCCTAAGCTTTCTGGTTTAATTTTCAGAATCTCGATATCTTGTGGGCCTCAGTTGGACATTTGAGTTAAAAGTTTTGACGTTTTGTATTTCCCCATAGCATTCTTGTTCAATTTGATAATCTCAATATAATTTTAACCTTAATCAGACATCCGAGTCAAAAGTTATGATGTTTTGAATTTCCCTAGAGCTTTCTTGTTCACTTTTGATAATCTCGAAATATTTTCGGCCTCCATCGGACATCCGAGTCTAATGTTATGGTTATTTGAATTTCCCCAAAGCTTTCTTTTTCAATTTTGTAATCTCGAAATATTTTCGGCCTCCATCGCACATCCAAGTCAAAAGTTTTGTCTGTTTGAATTTCCCTAAAGCTTTGCTGTTCAACTTTGAAAATCTCAATATATTGTTGACGCCGACCATTATAATTTTCCCTGAGCTTTCTAGTTCAAATTTAACAATCTCCAAATATTGTTGGCCTCAATAAGACATTCGGCCCAAATGTTATGACCATTTTAGTTACCCTAAGCTTTATTGTTCAATTTTTAGAATCTCAATATATTTTGGTCCTCAATCGGACATCTGATTAAAACGAATGACCATTTTCAATTTCCCCTAAGCTTTTTTGTTAAATATTGAAAATCTCGATATATTGTGGGCTCAATCAGACATTCAAGTTAAAAGTTGTGTCCGTTTGAATTTCCCTAGAGCTTTGCTGATCAATTTTGAAAATCTCGATATATTGTTGACATCAATCGGATACCCGGGTCAAAAGTTATGACCATTACATTTTCCCAAAGCTTTCTAGTTCAAATTTAACAAACTCTGAATATTGTTGGCGTCAATAAGACATTCGAGTCAAAAGTTATGGCCATTTGAATTCCCCTAAGCTTTCTTGTTCAATTTTGAGAATCTCTATATGTTTTCGACTTCAATCGGACATCTGAATCAAAAGTTTTGTCTATTTGAATTTCCTCAGAGCTTTGGTGTTCAATTTTTAAAATCTTGATATATTGTTGACGTCAATCAGATATCTGTGTCAAAGTTGTTGTTATTTTCAATTTCCCCTAAGCTTTCTAGTTCAGTTTTCACAAAGAACCTGAGAACCCTACTCAGTTCTTTACCCCTAGAGAACACTACTCTAGAAAGCTTGAAAGAAAAATATTTGATCGTAGTCTACAACAATTTCAAACACATAACAATTATCTATAAAGGTTCAAAAGAGATAAAACCTGTGAATGAATGAATGTTACCAATCAATTCCAAGTTGCATGAATGCTAAAGCACAAAATCAACTCTCTTGAAGTTCTTTTGAAGATCTTGTCTTAACACATCATCATTAATGAAGCATGTAATCTTTTGATCTCAAACAAGAAATGTATCACTCAAAAAATCTGTTTCTTGGACCTTTGAAAGCTTAGAAAGTATTGGGTTATTCGTAAACTATGACTATATGTTATATCTCAAAAGCATAGACCCAATGACTTTAAATAAAAAATAGATTTAACATATTCTAATCGATTAATACGTAAGTATAATCGATTATTTTACATAAAGTAATTGATTAATACATCAGGTAATCAATTAAAATGTTCTTGAGACAATCTGGAAAACTTTCATGAACAATGTAATTGATTAAACCGTGACATAATCGATTAAACCAGTCTATCTCAGTTATGTAACAAGCCTTTGTAATCGATTACAGATGAGTGGTAATTGATTAAGGCAGTCATGCTCAATTTTTAGAATCAGCCTAGGTAATCGATTATAGATGAGTGGTAATCGATTAAGGCAGTCAGGCATGTTTTTGGAATAAGGCTATGTAATCAATTACACTTTGCTTGTAATCGATTAAAGTGTTCTTCATGGCTTTTCCAGAAATAACACAAGCTGGTAATCGATTACTTATTGCCTGTAATCGATTAAGGCAGTGCACATTCTGATTTTTCAAAACCTAAGCCATGAGAATTCCTTTTCAAATGCAAACATGTAATCTTATATGATTTTCTTGAGTCATGAATGCATGTATATGATTATGCTTATGTAATGCAAGGATCACAAGGCAAGCTTCTTTGAACAACTAGACAAATTACAAATGCCTTCAATTTGATTGGCATGTGAGAAGCTAAAACTCTAAAGCAACATCTTCATCCTTGCCTTGATCTTCTTCCAGCTCCCCCTATATCCAACACGACTTTGAAAATCCTGATATATTGTTGACATCAATCAGATATCTGGGTCAAAAGTTATGACTGTTACTATTTTCCCAGAGCTTTCAAGTTTAATTTTAACAATCTCTGTAACGCCCTGAAATTTCAATAACTGAAAAGAGATGTGGATGTATTGTGGTGTTATTTGATTGTTCGGTAAGTTTGGATTAGTCGATTGGTTGTGCAGATTACCCTTGTACAATTGCTTGGTGTGGATGTTAAGTTATGCAAAGTTTGTTTGATTTAGGTTTGAAATGTGTGATTGATAGTTTGACCCATAACCTGCTTCGGTAAAACTACAATTTCAAACTTGTTAACCATTGCATTGCTTTCAAATTTTGACATTAGGTTTGAAACCCATCTCTGCATATTTTGACAGTTGGGATCTTCAAACTAACGACTTTTGATGCCGCGCTAAGCACGACCAGCGCTAAGCGAGACCTGCAATTGCGTTGAATTTCCCAAGAGGATTCGTGTTTAATTTTGAGAATCTCGTTATATTTTTGGCCTCAATCAGACATCTTCGTCAAAAGTTATGACCATTTGAATTCCGCCAAAGATTTCCTTTTCAATTTTGATAATCTCAAAATATTGTTGGCCTAAATAAGACATCCGAGTCAAAAGTTCTGACCATTTGAATTCCCCTAAGCTTCTTGTTCAATTATGACAACCTGTATATGTTGTCGGCCTCAATCAAAAATCCGAGTCAAAAGTTATGAAGTTTTGAATTTCCCCTGAGCATTCTTGTTCAATTTTGAGAATATCGATATATTTTAGGACTCAATCGAACATCCGAGTTAAAAGTTATGACCATTTGAATTTCCCCAAAGCTTTCTTGTTCAATTTTGATAATTTTGAAATATTGTTGGCCTTAATAAGGCATCCAAGTCAAAAGTTATGGCTATTTTCAACTTCCCCTAAGCTTTCTAGTTCAATTTTGACAATCTCGATATTTTTGGGCCTCAATTGGACATCTGAGTCAAATGTTATGACGTTCTGAATTTCCTAGAGCATTCTTGTTCAATTTTATAATCTCGATATATTTTCAGCCTCAATCGGACATCCGAGTCAAAAGTTATGACATTTTGATTTTCCCAGAGCATGCTTGTTCAATTTTGAGAATCTAGAAATATATTCGGCCTCCATCAGACATCCGAGTCAAAAGTTATGGTTATTTGAATTTCCCCAAAGCTTTCTTGTTCAATTTTGATAATCTCGAAATATTTTCGACCTCCATCGGACATTCGAGTCAAAAGTTTTGTCTGTTTGAATTTCCCCTAAACTTTCTTGCTCAATTTTGAGAATCTTTATAAGTTGTCGACGTCAATCGAACATTAGTGTCAAAAGTTATGAGTGTTTGAAGTTCCCTATAGCTTTACTGTTCAATTTTGAAAATCTTGATATATTGTTGAGGTGAATCGAATATCCGCGTCAAAAGTTATGACCGTTAAAATTTTCCCTAAATATTGTTGGCCTCAATAAGACATCTGAGTCAATTTATGGCCATTTGAATTCCCCTAAACTTTCTTGTTCAATTTTGAGAATCTCTATAAGTTTTCGGCCTCAATCAAACATCTGAGTCAAAAGAAATGGCCATTCTGAATTTTCCCTTAACTTTCTCGTTAAATTTCAAAAATCTCAATATATTGTGGGCCTCAATCGAACATCCAAGCCAAAAGTTGTGTCTGTTTGAATTTCCCTAAAGCTCTGCAGTTCAGTTTTTCAAATCTTGAAATATTGTTGATGTCAATCATATATCCGGTCAAAAGTTATGGCTACTTTCAATTTCCCCTAAACTGTCTCGTTAAATTTCAAAAATCTCGATATATTGTGGGCCTTAATCGGACTTCCAAGTCAAAAGTTGTATCCGTTTGAATTTCCCTAGAGCTTTGCTATTCAATTTTGAAAATCTCGATATATTGTTGACGTCAATTGGATATCCGGATCAAAAGTTATGACCGTTGCAATTTTCCCAGAGCTTTCTAGTTCAATTTTACCAATCTCCAAATATTGTTGGCCTCAATAAGACATCCAATTCAAAATTTTTGACGTTTTGAATTGCTCCAGAGCATTCTTGTTCAATTTTGAGAATTGTTCAATTTTGAGAAGCTCGATATATTTTTAGCCTCCATAGGACATCCGAGTCAAAAGTTATGGTTATTTGAATTTCCCCAAAGCTTTTTTGTTCAATTTTGATAATCTCGATATATTATGGGCCTCAATCTGACATCCAAGTTAAAAGTTGTGTCCGTTTGAATTTTCCTAGAGCTTTGCTATTCAATTTTGAAAATATCAATATATTGTTGACGTCAATCGGATATCCGGCTCAAAAGTTATGACTATTACAATTTTCCCAGAGCTTTCTAGTTCAACTTTAACAATCTCCAAATATTGTTGGCCTCAGTAAGACATCCGAGTCAAAAGTGATGGCTATTTGAATACCCTTAAGCCTTCTTGTTCAATTTTGAGAATCTCAATATGTTTTGGGCCTCAATCAGACATCTGATTCAAAAGCAATGGCCATTCTGAATTTCCCCTAAGCTTTCTTGTTAAATTTTGAAAATCTCGATATATTATGTGCCTCAATCGGACATCCAAGTCAAAAGTTGTGTCCATTTGAATTTCCCTAGAGCTTTGCTTTTCAATTTTCTCAATATTTTGTTAACGTCAATCAGATATCCGGGTCAAAAGTTATGACCAATACAACTTTCCCAGAGCTTTCTAGTTCAATTTAACAATCTCCAAATATTGTTGGCCTCAATAAGACATCTAAGTCAAAAGTTATGGCCATTTGATTCCCATAAGTTTTCTTGTTCAATTTTGAGAATCTATATATGTTTTCGGCCTCAATCGAACATATGAGTCAAAAGTTGTGTCCGTTTGAATTTCCCTAGAGCTTTGCAGTTCAATTTTTAAAATCTCGATATATTGTTGACGTCAAACATATATCCGGGTCAAAAGTTATGGCTATTTTCAATTTCTCATAAGTTTTCAGGTTCAATTTTTAGAATCTCGATATTTTGTGGGCCATGTAACGACCCGTCTTGTCGCTACGATATCACTAACTCTAATCGGGTAAATTTCAAATTTTAATGAAAACTCCATTAATTTGATTATAAAAATGGTGGTAAGTTTTTCAGGATAAGATAATTATCATACACACGATACAATTACAATAATTGAATGCATATACTAAATTAGTACTCATCACTCACATGTTTAGAATTTAAATTTAGTTTTACATGTATTTACGCCTCAAAATATACATGTCCACAAAAATAATCAAGGAACTAATTATGAAAGAGTTGATTAACAAAACACAACTCTTTCCAAAATGAATTCCAAAGTTATCACATCGGCTTGGCGGCTCCAACAAAAAGAAGATGTCCCTCCAAGGTCTCCTACTGCTGCTCATCTGCTCACATAAACGAGGGTTCGCGATCATCACAGGTACCAACCACACAGTACAACAAAAGCAAAGGTGAGTATATTATATACAACCAACAAGCATCAGGTAACAACAATTGGAATGAAAGCAAGAATATCAGCCACAAGTAATACCATATTTCTATCAATCAAAATACACACTCTACCAAATAATCCAATTTATTTCACAACTCAACCAATCATGCTCAGAATGAGGCATGCACCTGACTCATCTCTCAAAATGCAATGTGGTACCATCCTCATGGAAATAGTCTCTCTCAGGAAAATGATGCAGTAGCTCGTCGAGGTCACCCTGTCGTGCACTGGTCGTTCCCCTCCATGGTGATCAGCCTGAGTCACAAGGGAGTTTCAAATAGAGTGATTGCCCCCTAGTACCCCCAGTACTTACTGCCACCATTCTATTTCCATCCATGCAATTATGAAGTATGACACATGGGCACCATCAATGCACTGACCATGGATAGGGACCGAAACTTTAAACAAATTAAAATTTGTAAACCCTTTCCCCCAGGAATATCCAGTCATGCATCCCCCATGTGTATCCACAACATCACCAATGCACAGACCGTGGCTAGGAACAAATCCTTCCATGCAAGGATAACCAACCGATCACTGCACCCCACGTGTACATACACAACATACAACCATGAGCACTATCAATGCATGACCTGGCTAGGAACAAATCCTTCCTCGCAAGGGTAACCAGTCATGCACCCCCTATGGATATCCATGTATATCTACATCACACAATGACATTGTTCGTACCAACATTATCTCATCTAAATATCATCATCACACATATCAAATTCATCTCATTTCAACATTATCATCATGAACATCAATTTCATCTCATTTTCAACATCACAAATCACATAAACATCATTAACCACTTCCATGACATCTCAATTTCACTATCATCAACAACATCAACAATAATTACACTGCAACCCATTAGTTAAAAACATCATTTGCCTTGAAAACAAGCACACACAGAGACAAACACACATCAATCATAAATACATCGCATCCCATTAGTTAAAAACTTAGTTTTTCTTGAAAACCAGCACATAGCAGGGACAGACAATTATCTTTATAATTTGACTCCCTGTGTAACACCGTGAAATTTCAATAACTGAAAATATATGTTTGATGTATTTGTTGTCATTGTTTGATTATTTGATTATTTGATTAATTTAGATTGGTTGATTTGTTGTACATTTTACCCTAGTGCAATTGCTTGGTATGTATGTTAGGTTGTGCGAAGTTTGTTTGAGTTGCGTTGAAAATTGAGTGATTCCGAGTTTAACCCGAAACCTATTTTAGTAAATCACCATTATTGATTGGTTAATCGTTGGATTGCCTTAAAATTTTAAAGGTAAGCTTCTAAACCATATATGTAACTTTTTACCGTTGGGATTGGCGAAATAATATCTGAAGAGTGAGAAATTAATTTTTCACAGAAGCAAAAATTTTAAAATTAGGTTAGCTCGCCCAGGCGAATTTTGGCAGGCATTTTGGCTCGCCTGGGCGAGTCAGGGCAGTGATAAATTCATACAACAGCATCAAAACTCAAAAAAATGGCTTCCTTCTTCCTCCAAAGGCCACCCAACCCCCTCCCCTTCCTCCTCTACCAGCCATGGCCACCAGTGACCACCACGTGGCACTGCGGCTTGCCGTTGGACCACTGCACGAAGAGGAACACTTTAATCAAATCGGAATCTTTGAAACTCATCTCGAAGTTTTGATAGAGAATGAAGCCTCTAAACCTTATTTCTTGGTTTCTTTGAGGTAACCTTGGTTTCCTTTGTCATCTCCTAGCTAGTTTAAGCTTCTCTTAGTGTTTCTTGCGTTTTGGGTATCATTGTGGGAGTTTTACCGCTTCCTTTGAAAAACCTTTGAAAATGAGATGTTGTAAAAGTCTCATTTTTATGAAATAGATGTCATTTCTGTGATCTTTGTTGAGCCCCAGTCACATTGGTGTGATCGGAATTTCAAAATGATGTCTTTTGATGTGGACTTCCAAAACACCTTTTTACCCCTTTTTGATTTGAGTGGGTATTTGATCTCAAATGTTAATTTTGATCTTTCCTTTGAAATCTATACTAAATTATCTTCGATTTGGTATATAGAGATCTGCTTTCGGACAAGCACGCATATTGAAGGATCTCAAAACAACACTGCGAGATTTTAATAGGAAAACTCCTAGTTAGGTAAGGGGAGTTTATTTGGTTGTAGTTTTGGTACCATAGTTGGGGGCCAGGGAGCCCAACTATGAGAATAACTGTCTGTCCTTGTTGTGTGTTGGTTTTCAAGAAAAGAATGATATTCGATATATCTATCATTGATGTATGCTTGTTCCTGTTGTGTGCTCGTTTTCAAGAAAATCTGTGTTTTTAACTAATGGAATGAGATGAATTTGTTATTGATGGATAAAACAGTGAATGATGTTGTTGTTGTAATTGATTGAATTTTTGGGAAAAGTCTTAATTATAGAGGAGACTCTGCCCAAAATTTTATAATATGTTTTCATATTTAATTCTTTATTAAATTTTTAAATGGGCATAAGAGTGTGTTTTCTATATTGTAGTCCTCCTCTTTAATTTAGAATTTTCCTAAATTACCAGTCTCATGGTAATATGGATTGTGAATGAATGAGGCTTGTATTGTTTGAAGACTTGGGGAATGTGAATCTCAGGCATATGGTATATAGATGTGAAATGCGATTGTTTATGATGCTGATGATGATATTGAAATGAAATTATGTTGATGATTATATTAATATGAGATGATATTGATAATTATGATGATGATGTTGAAATGAGATAATGTTGATTGGGTTGATGATGTTGAAATAAGATAATGTTGATATAGTTGATGATGTTGAATATTGATGTTTATGATGATGATATTGAAATAAAATGATGTTGTTGTTGTTGATGACATTAAGATGACATGATGATGATGATGTCGATAATGACATTGATGAGAGATAATGTTGATGTGAACAATGTCATTGTGTGATGTGGATATACATGGATACCCATGGGGGGTGCATGATTGGTTACCCTTGCGAGGAAGGATGTGTTCCTAGCCAGGTCATGCATTGATGGTGCCCATGGTTGTATGTTGTATATGTCCACGTGGGATGCAGTGACCAGTTGGTTACCCTTGCGAGGAAGGATCTGTTCCTAGCCATGGTCAGTGCATCGATGATGTTGTGTATGTACATGGGGGTTGCATGACTGGATAACCTTGCGAGTGAGGGTTTACAAATTTTAAGCATCCCAAGAGAGAAAGGGATTGTTTAAAATTTTGGTCCCTATCAAACCATGGTCAATGCATTGATTGTGCCCATGTTTCATACTTCATATTTGCATGGATGGAAATAGAATGATGGACAGTAAGTACCCGGGGTACTAGGGGGCAGGCAATCACTCTATTTGGAACTCCCTTGTGACTCGGGGTTGATCACCATAGGGAGGGAGTGACCAGTGCACGACAGGTGACCTCGACGAGCTACTGCATCATTTTCCTGAGAGAGGCTATTTCCATGAGGATGGTACCACATTGCATTCTGAGAGATGAGTCAGGTCCATGCATCATTCTAAGCATGGTTGTTTGAGTTGTGAAGTGAATTGGATGATGGGTTTGTCAAGTGTGCATTGGACTGATGGACTTTTGGTAACGATTGTGGTTGTTAATGTTGTTTCCTTTCCAATTGTTGTTATCTGATGCTTGTTGGTTTTATATAATAAACTCACCCTTGCATTTGTTGTACCGTGTGGTTGGTACCTATGATGATCGCGAACTTTCGTTCGTGTGAGCATATGAGTAGTAGTAGGTGACCTTGGAGGGAGATCTTCTTTTTGTTGGAGCCGCCAAGCCGACGTGATGATGTTGGAATCCTTTTTGGAAAGAGTTGTGTTTTGTTAATCAACTCTTTCATAGTTAGTCCCTTAATTCTTTTTGTGGACATGTATATTTTGAGTTGTAAATACATGTAAAACTAAATTAAGTTCTAAACATGTGAATGATGAGTACTGATTTAATATATGTATACATATGTATTCAATTATCGTAATTGTATAGTGTGTATGATGATATTATTATTGCGAAAAACTTACTACCATTTTCATAATCAAATTAATGGAGTTTTCATTAAAATTTGAAATTCACACGATTAGAGTTAGTGATATCGTAGCAACGAGGCGGGTCGTTACACCTGGCCCCCAACTATGGTATCAAAACTATAACTACAATAATAAACTCTCCTTACCTAACTAGGGGTTCTCCCATTAAGGCCTCGTGGTTTTGTTTAGAGATCCTTTGAATACGCGTGTTTTGTCCAAATGCAGAGCTCTATATACCAAATTGAAGACAATTTAGTATAGATTTCAAAGATAAGTTCAAAATTAAAAGTTGGGGTCAAATACCCACTCAAATCAAAAAGGGGCTAAACGGTGTTTTTGGGAATCCACATCAAAAGACATCATTTTGAAATTCTAATCACACTAATGTGACCAGGGTTCAACAAGGATTACATATATGATATCAATTTCATAAAAAGGAGACTTTTACAACATCTCATTTTCAAAGGTTTCCAAAGGAAGTGTAAAACTCCCAACAAAGGTACCCAAAACACAAGAGACACCAAGAGAAGCTTAAACTAGCTAGGAGAAGACAAAGGAAACCAAGATAGAAGGATTTGGGAGCTCCGTTCTCTATCAAAGCTTTGAGAGGAGTTCCAAAGATTCCACTCCGATTAAGAGGTTCTTCGCTGTGTCGTGGTCCGGTGGCAAGCAACGGTGGTCCGTGGTGGTTGATGGTGGTCTTGGGTGGTGGAAATGGGTGGTTCTAGGGTTTTGGGAGAAAAATGAGAGAGAGAAATGCATTTTTCGTGTTTCTGCGTTGCTGTTGTGTATTTATAACCCGACAACCTCTCTTAGTGAGCCCTGGCTTGCTCAACACCTGCAGGTCTCGCTCAGCGTGCCCTTCCTCGCTCAGTGCAATTTCCTCACTGTTGGAAAATTTTGTGGAATTATGCTTAGTGCGACTTGGCTCGCTTAGCGACCCTAATTCTATTGAAGATCCCAACAGTCAAAATATGTAGAGATGGGTTGGAAAGCTACTGTCAAAATTTAAGGATGATCCAATGGTTAACGGATCCGGAATGGTAGTTTTACCTAAGCAAGTTATGGGTCAAACTATTACTCTCGCATTACAAAAATAAATCAAACAAAGTTCACATAACTTAACCTTCACACCAAGCAATTTGACACAGTTAATCTACACAACCAATCAACTAATCCAAGCTTATCAAACAATCAAATAACACCACAATTACATAAAACATCTATTTTCAGTTATCAAAATTTCAGGGTGTTACACGCCACAGTTGGACAGCCGAGTCAAAAGTTTTGATGTTTTGAATTTTCCCAGAGTATTCTTTTTCAATTTGATAATCTTTATATATTTCAGCCTCAATCGGACATCTGAGTCAAAAGTTTTGACATTTTTAATTGCCCCATCTTGTTCAATTTTGAGAATCTCGATATATTTTTAGCCTCCATCGGACATTCAAGTCAAAAGTTATGGTTATTTGAATTCCCCAAAGCTTTCTTGTTCAATTTTGATAATCTCGAAATATTTTCGGCCTCCATCGGACATCCGAGTCAAAAGTCTTGTCCGTTTGAATTTCCTTAGAGTTTTGTTGTTCAATTTTGAAAATCTCGATATATTGTTGACGTCAATCGGATATTTGGCTCAAAAGTAATGACCATTACAATTTTCCCTGAGGTTTCTAGTTCAAATTTAGTAATCTCCAAATATTGTTGGCCTCAGTAAGACATCCGAGTCAAAAGTTATGGCTATTTGAATACTCTTAAGCCTTGTTGTTCAATTTTGAGAATCTCAATATGTTTTGGGACTCAATCGGACATCCGAGTCAAAAGAAATTGCCATTCTGAATTTCCCTTAAGCTTTCTTGTTAAATTTTGAAAATCTCGATATATTATGGGCCTAAATTGGACATCTAAGTCAAAACTTGTGTCCGTTTGAATTTCCCTAGAGGTTTGTTGTTCAATTTTGAAAATCTCAATATATTGTTGACGTCAATCGAATATCCGCATCAAAAGTTATGATCGTTACAATTTTCCCAGAGCTTTCTAGTTCAAATTTAGCAATCTCCAAATATTGTTGGCCTCAATAAGGCATCTGAGTCAAAAGTTGTAGCCATTTGAATTCCCATAAGTTTTCTTGTTCAATTTTGAGAATCTCTATGTTTTTTCAACCTCAATCGGACATCCGAGTCAAAGGAAATGGCCATTCTTAATTTCCCCTAAGCTTACTTTTTTAATTTTGAGAATCTCGATATATTGTGGGCCTTAATCAGATATCCGAGGCAAAAGTTATGGCCAGTTGAATTTTCCCACAGTTTTTGTAACGACCTAAAATTATTCTAGATATTATATTTTTATTTGGGTTAAATCTTTAAGAAACGTTAGATAATTACTATTTTATTTTTACTGAACAGATCCTAGTATAAAACGTATAAATTATAGAAGTTATAGAAGTTGTTAAATTGATATATATTTAAGTAGTCACAGTCCATTTTTTACATAGATAATTTCTTTTGGGTTACTTCACGTTTAATACACCATAGACCTTAGCTACTAGAAAACATCTCAGTCGCATTAGTTAGGATTATTATTTATGTACAAAACCTACAACCCATCTCTTCATTTCAGAAGTTCTCTCCAATACTATCTTCTTCGCTGACCAAGTTAATTGGTTCCATGGTTGAGTTTGGATGGGCAAGAGCGAAATGTAGGAATGAGTCATTAGGATTAAACAGTCTGTTAAGTACAGAAACTGGAAAATGAGTGCTAAAATAAATATATACACGTATAATTGGGTGCATGGTTACAACATAACAGTTCCTCTCCTCATCGATGTACCACCCTAGATCTAGCGCATCAAGGAATATGATGATTGAGGCCATCTAGAAATAAAACATGAAATAAATCTAGTGAGAAATAAATTTTTCAGTAGGCAAAACTAAACCACCAAACACGTTAGTACGTTAGTAAATCATCATAATATAATTATGCAAGCTATATGAATGCATGAAATGAATTTTCCCAGGGTGCACATGGCCTCTACATATCATACTGTATATAGCTACACCTCGTACTGGATGTAGATGTTGTGATCATCTTACGCAAACATGCATGATTTATTCCATGTATCTACACCTGGTCACTACATATCGTACTATATGTAGTCTCAAATTATGTTTCACAAATCTCGTACTGGACTTGGAAACATAAATCAACATATCATCAATCAAGATCCATTAATAATAAAATCCATAAGCAAAATACATACCACCTTATGGAAAAATGTTGTTATCATAACATCATACGTACCACAAGTATGGTTAAACCACCATACCTTATTCAAGTAAAATCATACCAACTTAGGCATGAAAATTGATTATCCTCGAGCTACAGACAAATCATGTTAGTATTCTAACTAATAAACCACAATATATCTTTCAAATAATTTCTAATTCCTTTAAACCTTCACAAGAAAAGATCATAACCTAGCATGCATCTAAATCTCTTTTCACTTAATGATAGAGGGCTATCTGGAGTGGTGGGAAAAAAATCGGGATGGTGAAGACGGGATGTTTGTAGCCATGATGGTTGTAGCCTAGATGGCCGGGTTGGTTGTAGCCTGAATGGCCGAGATGGTTGTAGCCTGGATGACCGGGTCGGTTGTAGCCTGGACGACTGGGATGGTTGTAGCCTGGATGGCCAGGATGGTTGTAGCCTCCTGGCTTTGACATTTTCCCAAATAGGGAAGTCATCACTTACTACCTTACTACTTCATCCTCAAATTTAATCATCCAAGCATTTGAACCATTTGTCTACATGCTATTCAACCTCTACTTCTAAAAATCATCAAATGTGATTCTCAATATCACTAATATTTCAATCTATAAATCATCACCTATTCTATAGTTAAAATCAACATTTTCACATCATAAATAACCTTCAAATAACATGAATTTCCAACCTAATTAGTAATCATAAATCTTACCCAATTAAGCATATAAGTTAATCCAAACAAATGCTTAACTAGAGATTGAAGCCTAGCCTACCTCAAGTGAGATAGATTCTTGAAAAGAAATGAAGTAAGGCCTGTCTTACTTGGGAAAATACTCTAAGAAATGAGGTATTGAAAAAGAAAATGGCTGATAGGTGAGGTGGTATAAGGATGGCACGGTAAAAACAAGTAAAGGAGGTAGAAAATAGAAAGCTTGGTGCAGGAGCAAGTGGTAGTATGATAGATTTTGGAGCTGAAATTTACGTGCTGAAATTTTTGAATACCAAGGCTATTTATACTACTTTAATTGGTTCAGTTTTAAGGATTTTAGTTGGGTTAAAACTGATTTTAGAAGTCAGTTTAGTTAAGTTTTAACTAGGTAATCATTTCATTAGAAGATATTTTAAACTTGAGTCTTATCTTGACTTTGACTCTTTTAATCAATATTCTTCTAATTATTGGCTTAGGGCAGCTGGCTTATCTACGTGGAAATGGCTAAACAAGGAAAGGAAATGCAAGTGGATAACACAATATTTACAATTTAGGCCTATATTATAATGTCATTTTAAATTTGTTCATTTAAATTTAATCCCACAATTATCAAACACATTCCATGCATGTTGTCTTTTATAGTGATCTTTCATTCAAAATATAGTGATGATACACACAGAAGTTAGTAAATATAAAGACTAAAATGTAAAAAAAAAAGGCACTAGGATCAACAAGAGTTGACTGGAACCCACTTAAATTATATATGCAGGCATTAGGACTAGGTGGCTTAAAACTTACTCCTATTTGTACCCTACAATATCAATTTTTTTTCTCATATACCTACCCAATATGTGCATGGGCATTGTCTCGGACCAATTAAAGTGGTCAACTACATTTAAGAAGCTGAAACTGCACATGAATTTATACAAACGTTGTCTACTAAGAATGGGGCCATGCTGCATACTTTATCTACCAAATGATGCATTCTCTTCCTATCCTAATGTGGTGTCGCATACTCTATCTTCGTCATCGCAGACAAAACAAAAAAAATCACTTATATTCAATGGCAATTTGTGTCCAAAAAAACAAAAAAAAAGTTGCTTGTGACATTTCGTCAAACACATTGTAAGAAATAGCATTTCATAGAACTAACCATGGCATCATTTTCACCAACATCGGTTCCCTTATCAATATAAATAAGAATGTGGAAAACAAAACAACTACAATGATGAAAGAATAGAGAATTGTGCTACAAATGATAGAAGAACTCCTCGATAGGAACTGCCCCACTAGGCCTTCTTTCAATAACTTATATTAAGGGGAATGTTACTTGAAGAAGGCTAATTTTATTCATTTTCTTTAAGGATCTTTAGAGAGAAAGTATGCGGGTAACATTCTCTTTCTAAAACTTCTTCTTTATTATTATTATTCACTTAATTTTATTAAAAATTACAAATTTTAGTACATTTCACTTCTAAACCTAGGAAAGACTTGTTGATTGAAAAGTGAAATTTACTCAAATTTATGATATTTAATAATTTTAACTGATAATAAAAAATGTATTAAAAAAAGAGAATTAAAATAATGTTGTTAGCATTTCTCTCGCTCATATCATAGTTTTTTCATGAGTTAGTGCTCACCTTAAAAGAAGATCATGCTACTAGGTTGCGTAATAAGTAGAAACAGTATGACTTATTGTGTTTTCATCTCGCTTTGTGGTTTTAGTCTTGTTACACTTGATTTATGTACTTTAATTTTACACTCTTTTATAGGATAAAAAGAGAGGATGTAATCATGGAAAGAAAAGTGACTTATTGTTCATCTTCTCCTTTTCTTTAAAAGAGATGTGTAAAAAGAAAAGTATAGAAAATCAAGGTGTGTACGAATAACCTTACATGTAAACTATTATATTATAAATTCTCTGTTATTTGATATGATATGATTTGCGTTACCGGACCACTATTTTTACATTATATGTAAATTAAGATGTACTATATATATAAATAACCCAAACGGTAGGTTGACCCAATTCAGTAAACGGTAGGGTTAATTAATAGTCAACATGCAAGTCAAGTAGTGGAGGAGATTTGATCTAATCTTGCTATTCAAATTTTCATATGACAATGTAATGTGAAAAGTGAAAATAATTAACTAGAGATCGATCAATAGATCATAACCATGGTTTGAGTTAAAAATTATAAATGTCCTAATTAATTTTTATTTTTTTCAATATTATTAGTGGTGAAGATGGTCTGGATTACTAATTCTACCAATAAGTGGTAATTGGTTGAATCGTAGTCGCTTAAAACAAATTATTCATTTATATGTAATAAATTCTTGGGAATGAGTTATGCTCTAGAATGTTTTTTTTATTACCTTCTAACAAACATAAGAGTACATATCCCATTTCCACATTCTTAGGAATCTAGTCAATATGATTTTGTAAAACAAAAGTCAATTATTTATTTTAATATATAACTAAATGTTACTCTAAATTTTAATATATAATTAAATGCTAATCTAAATTGTCACTTTCTCTCTCCTATAAAAATTGAAGAAGATTATGAAAATGATATGAATACTTCACACTTAACCAAGAGCGGGGGTGAATTGGTTAGACCTTGGTAAATCAAAATTCTTTAATCAAAATCAGAGTTTTCAAAGGATCTTCATCACAATTCAAAACCAAGAAATCTTATTCAATCAAGTAACTCAGCCCCTTAGGATTCAATGGATCAAAACTGGTTTTTCAAGATAAGCAAATGAAACAATAAACAATTAATATGAGGAGAATAGATTCAGAAACAACACACAAGCAATTTATACTGGTTCACTTCAAACACTATGAAGCTACATCCAGTTTCTTCCACTCAACACTAGAGTGAAGTTTCACTATTTAATATCTGTTCTTACAAGTAATTACACAGCCTCTCTTTATCCACCCTAAATAAAGTTCAGAAATCTAAAACACTATTAGATCCTTAGAGACAAACCCACTGAGAACACTACTCAGCAAAACCCCTAGAGAAACCTTATCTCTAGTTACATGTAAGAACCAAATACAATAGCAATTTACAAAACAAAATACAAAATGAAAATTACAATCAGATTAAGGAGAGAAACAACCTGATGATCCAAGGTATGTAATGCAAATGAATTTACCAGAACAGGTTGAATCTTTAAAACACAAGAAACATAGCTTTCCTTAATCTTGAAATGGTTGCATGCTTCAAGAATGATTTATTTTCACATGATCAATGCAACATGAAGCATGACTGAATCAAACCCTCAAAAAAGAATTTAGAAAGCTCAGAAGACTGTTAGCTCAGAAATTTCGAATGGGTATTATTCCACAAAGTTTCAAAAACAGCTGAGCAAGGTTTCTATTTATAACAGAAGTTTTTAACCATCAGTAATCTATTAAAACACACAAATAATCGATTAAAATGCTTTGGTAATCGATTACATTTCCATTATAAACGATTAATATGTTCATAGCTTTTCTGGGTTTGAATCATAATCAAAATAATCGATTAAACCGAGCTGTAATCGATTATTACAGTCAAGGTACATTTTTCACAAAGCTTGTTTAATCAATTACAGAACCTGGTAATCGATTAAACCAGTTCTAGTATCTTTTCAAAAAGCTTAGATAATCGATTACGAATCCTGGTAATCGATTAAGCCAGTGCAACATAGTTTTGTCACAACAAGGTGTAATCGATTACGAACTTGAGTAATCGATTATGGCAGTTCAATGCTAAAAACAGATATAAGCATGTAATCGATTACGGCCTTAATATAATCGATTAAACCAGTTCAACTATGCAGTTCATTTAAAACATAGGTCAAATAATTGATTAATTCGACATGGTAATCGATTAAAGTGTTCCTAAAATGTTTTCCAGATTTAACGAAGAATAGAATAATCAATTATACTTTTACTGTAATCGATTATTACAGTAGAAAACACTTTTTCATAAAACCTTTGAATTATATAAAGCTTTTAGTTGATTTGATAATGCTTTGTGATTTTTGTTGACTTAATTAGATGATTATGCAATGAATGAATGTCATGCACTTGGATCACCATAATTGCTTTTCTCTTACACAATTTTAATCCTAAAATTGTCTTCAAGTTGTCCTTTGCATGTTGAAAGCTCAAAACCAAATCTTGAGTAATTTTCTTCATTTTCCTGAAGCAGCTCCCCCTAAATCCAACAGATTAATATGTCCCCCTTAATGTTAAGGGGAAATTTAGAAAGAATATTATAGTTAAAATAATTTTCTTTTGGTAATACATTAAGATAAATTTAATAGTAATACCTAAATTAACTTATTTCTTATTAAGCGTAGTTAATCAACTATATCTTATAAATAGGGATGAAAGGAGTAATACTCAACAAGAGTTGATTGCCTAATGGAAAAATGCAATTCATCACAAGAATTATCCTTGAAGTCTCTAATTATATAAGTTGAGATTTTGAAACTTCAATTTTTTTTTTATAAAAAAAACTTAGACTGAACTTTATGAATGTGTCAATGGATCAATTTAATTTGATGAGAAAATAAATGAAGCTGGAAAAAAAAAAGAGTGAGAGAAACATATTCCAAACACGTCCATTTTCCTTATACACAAACATAGACAAGCATGCACACAAATACTATCAATTAGGATATACAAACTACATTGATTAATGATGTGTTTGGACACATGTTTTTGATCCACGTCTTTGCTATTTTCATGTCAATACCAAAGAGACACATAAACTTTAGTGTCTGTTTGGATACACAATTGTAAAATTGATTTTGAATTAATATAATTTTACAAAATTGATTTTAAATAAACATTAGTTAGTTGTAACATGATTTTTGTTAGGATACAAAATATTTTAAAAAAATGATTTTGGCACACAAAGTTGTTTGGAAACTTGTAATCAAAATTGATTTTGGGTTTCAAATTACCAAAATATGCATGCACATGTGTTTGATCTTTGCTATTCATCAAGACGATAGAGGTATATTTGGAACATATTTTGTGACTCACGTTAGGAGTAAAATCCAATGTAAAATATTTGACAGAGCACCTAGTTGAAGATCAACGTACCTAATTGGAGTATATTAGTAAATTACATCATTTGTGTATTTTAAGATAATCTCTAGTAATAACTTGTTAATGTGCCTAAGCTTAAAATGTACGTTAGCAAATCCCACAAGCATTTGTTAATGTATACCCAATTTTTTAGTTGTAATACATTAGTAACTTGTCAACATATTCCAACTAAAAAAGTGTAACTCTCGATAATGTATTATCACATGTACATGTATTATCTAAACCTTATTTCTTCTTGCAATCTTTTTAATAACTTTGTTTTTGTCAAATAGCAAGAATAATTCAATAGCAACACGGATGGGAGATGGTATATATAAGAACCACTACTACAAAATATACTTTCAACGTCGGTTATAAGAAAAATCGATGTTAAATTATTCTCAGTGGCATTTCCATAAATAAAGGATATTGTTAACATCAGTTTTTGAAAAAACCGATGTTAACTTAACATCGATTTTTAAAAAAAATGATGTTGTTGGATCTTTCACTCCTCACTGTCGACATTCTCACTCTTGGCTCCCAGTGTCTCTCTTGCCCTCGCTATGTCGCCCTCGCGGTGTCACTCTCTCACTCTCTTGCTCTCTCGATCTTGCAGTGGTGCTGAAACTTCAAAGGTTAGCATTTCATGTCATCCTTTTCATCATTGTAGTTGTTTTGTTTTTCACATTCTTATTTGTATTGATGAGGGAACTGATGTTGGTGAAAATGATGCCATAGTTAGTTCTGTGAAATGCCACTGCTTACAATGTGTTTGACGAAATGTCAACAAGCAACTTTTTTTTGGTATTAGTATTAAATTTATCTTTATGTATTACCAAAAGGAAATTATTTTAACTATAATATTCTTTCTAAATTTCCCTTTAACATTAATGGGGACATATTAATCTTCTTCAATTTTTATAGGAGAGAGAAAGTGACAATATAGGTTAGCATTTAATTATATATTAAAATAAATAAGTGACTTTTTTTTTACAAAATCATATTGACTAGATTCCTAGGAATGTGGAAATGGGAATATGTACTCTTATGTTTGTTAGAAGGTAATAAAGAAAATATTCTGGAGCATAACTCATTTCCAAGAATTTATTACATATAAATGAATAATTTGTTTTAAGCGACTGCGATTCAATCAATTACCACTTATTGGTAGAATTAGTAATCCAGACCATCTTCAACACTAATAATATTGAAAAAAAAATAAAAATTAATTAGGATATCTTATAATTTTTAATTCAAACCATGTTTATAATCTATTGATCGATCTCTAGCTAGTTAATTATTTTCACTTTTCACATTACATTGTCATATGAAAATTGGAATAACAAGATTAGATCACATCTCCTCCACCACTTGACTTGCATGTGGACTACTAATTAACCCTACCGGCTACCGTTTACTGAATTGGGTCAACCTACCGTTTGGGTTATTTATATATATAATACATCTTAATTTACATATAATGTAAAACTAGTGGTCCGATAACACAAATCGTATCATATCAAATAACAGAGAATGTATAATATAATAGTTTACATGTAAGGTTATTCGTACACACCTTGATTTTCTATACTTTTCTTTTTACACATCTCTTTTAAGGAAAAGGAGAAGACAAACAAAAAGTCACTTTCCTTTCCATGATTACATCCTCTCTTTTTATCCTATAAAAGAGTGTAAAATTAAAGTACATAAATCGAGTGTAACAAGACTAAAACCACAAAGCGAGACAAAAACACAATAAGTCATACTGTTTCTACTTATTACGCAACCTAGCATAGCATGATCTTCTTGAGGTGAGCACTAACTCATGAAAAAACTATGATATGAGTGAGAGAAATGCTAACAAAATTATTTTTAATACTCTTTTTTTAACGCATTTTTTTATTATCAGTTAAAATTTATTAAATATCATAAATTTGAGTAAATTTCACTTTTCAATCAACAAGTCTTTCCCAGGTTTAGAAGTGAAATGTACTAAAATTTGTAATTTTTAATAAAATTAAGCGAATAATAATAATAAAGAAGTTTTAGAAAGAGAATGTTACCCGCATACTTTCTCTCTAAAGATCCTTAAAGAAAATGAATAAAATTAACCTTCTTCAAGTAACGTTCCCCTTACTATAAGTTATTGAAAGAAGGGTTGTGGGGCAATTCCTGCCAAGGAGTTCTTATATCATTTGTAGCGCAATTCTCTCTTCCTTGTCCATCTCTGTCCTCAAAAGCTGTTGTCTCGCCACTTGCAGGGCAGGATCGCACTCAGAGGAATTATTAGAACAAGAACCATCTCCAGTACCTCCTTCATTGACACCTCCCTTCTTTCCGAGGGAACCATCATGACCCAGTTGGAGTTGGAACGCTGGCTAGGCGCGCTTATGCCACACTCCGATGTGGGAATTCTCGGGGTCGAGCCTCAGGGCAGGTCATGGAAGGGGACAGAAGCTTCCCTCACTTTCTGAGCTTGGCATGAAGAATCTCTTCCAGTTCCTTCGAGGTGGTCATCAACCACAATGGGGTTTCATGATCGGTTGGTGTTAGCGTTATCTTTGGGTCACCATCTAGGGTTTGGACTATTGGGAAGTTGGGTTTTGCGTTATGCCCACTCATCAATATCGCAGCTTGGTCATAGGCTCATGTTGCTTCTTCTGCAGTTTCAAACATGCCTAGCCACACCTTCCTCTTTCTGTTTCATGCAGCAAGTGAAAGATTATTCAAGTTGAAAATATTGGAATAAACTATTACCTTAACCCATGAGAGACAAAGAGTATTATTTACTTTATGGTCAATTCGTTTGCACTTAAAAAGAGAAAAAAAAAACGAATGAAATGAACATTAAATGAGTTAGAAATCAAATATTTATAATTCTACTTTAATTCAAAATTTTTATCTCAATTCATTTTCATTTCATTTGACTCTATCCAATGGACACACTTAATGTATTTAATTTTGGAAAAACTCTTATATATAAGCCTTTATCAACACTTCTATATATATTTTAATTTGTTTCAAACTTTTTGTGGCTTTTAATTTTTAAACTTTAGTACAAAATCTTCATTTTAATTAATCACACATATTAGTTTCTACTTTCTTATTTAAACCTGTATGGTAACCGTGGAAGGTGGTGGCAATAAGGTGGTAGAATGACAATGATAAATATAGTGATGTTGATAGTGAAAATGATGATATCACTATGATAGGGATGATTATAAAAGTGTAGTAAGGGTGACACAAATAATAATGATACTATTGAAAATAATAATTGTTATAATAAATCTTTTAAGAAAATGAAAACATCAAATGACTTGTCTTTGAAATAATAAAACTAGAAGTCTAGATCGAACTACCTTTTTTGTTTAAAATGTTTTGAAATTAACTTAAAATCGATATTCACTACCATTTTTTGCCGAATAAGCTTTATTTAAAAAAATGTATTAGTCCTTAATTTTAAAATTTCTAACTTACTATTTGGTTTTATTAAGAAAACATTATGTAGTTTAGTTTTTTCACTGCATTTTTTCATCATATATTTATGAATAAAGAGAATATTGATGATATTTTATAAAAGAGAAATGTTAGCTTCTCACTCTCTTGGTCTCTAGTATATATACTTTTTCTTTTTAAAAAAAAAGTACCGACAAAATGAGAATTTTGTAAAATTAAGATGTCCTTGAATGGTAAGTACAATACCAAAGACTAAAGTAGTAAAGTGGGAATTTACTTAGAAAATCAATGACAGTGAAAAAGGCAAAAAAAAATGTTAATTTGTAAACGCTAATAAGAAAGACAATTATTAAAAGATAATAGTAATTAGCTACTAAACATAATTCAGATTACATGATCGATGGTGTTTGCTGTTTACACTAAAACACGAGCCAAACACATCAGAATATGACAAACAAGGAATCTGATATTGTGAATCTCATGGTAATACACTCAATTTTTACTGATAAAAAAAAAACGTTTGGAAGAGCTTATTACAGAAATGGGTGGCGAATTTCTGATACCCATGAGCCCCAATGGCGCTGTCTGACACCTCAGAACTTCCTTGTTTGCGCCATGACTGAGAGAGAAGAGAATACGGTGGAAAGTGATTTTGAATTCAGTGTTGACAAGTACAGAAGTAATAGGATGCCAAAAATATATAATGGGGAGAAAAACAAGAGGAGGCAAGTGAGTTTAATCAAAAGAGTTGGGCCCATCTATAAGGCTTTTTCTCTTCCTAAATTCAAAACATGGTCTCACCTAAATCGTCTCGTTCAAAAAGTAATTAACCCTTCAATAAATGGGTTCTGCTTCCTTCACCCAGAACAATTCTAATACACCCAACATTTTTGTTGAAATGTCAATATTGTCCTTGTTCCTTTTCTCTTTCTTATTAACATACACCAGCTAGCTTTTTCTGAAGGTTGGTGTTTCTTCATTGCGCATCTTGCATCTTGCTTCTTGTTTCTTGATTCTTGCATCTTGCATCTTGCATCTTGCTTCTTGCTTCTTGCTTCTTACTTGGTTTTTCGTTTCGCTGCTTCTTGCACTGTTGGTTTGGTGGTGGAGGTTGTGGTTAACATTTGTGGAGGTGTCGTCGGAGGTAAGTTCTACATCATGGTTACTGTAGCAAACAAATACTAATACGGATTGGCAATCCATATGAGTCATACGGATTGCCATTATAATAACCAAGGTTAAATAAATAAAAGGAAAAGAAAGGAAAATTTAAATTTAATTATATTCCGTCACAAAAAGTATTAGTGACGGATTAGCGACGGATTTTGCGACGGATTTAGCGACGGCCAGAAATGGCCAAAAGGCCTTTTTCTCTGGAATTTGGCGCCTGGAGCGTGAGATTGGTGCCTGGGGCGCCATATGCACTGGAATTTGGCGCCTGGAGCGTGAAAATGGCGCTGGGAGCGCCAGAAATGTCCAGAAGTTCATTTTTCACTAGAATTTGGCGCTGGAGGCGTGAAAATGGCGCCCGGAGCGCCAATTCTCGGGCAGGCACCCTATATAAAGGGATTTTCACGATTTTTGGGAAGAAAAACTGGTTTTCTTCTTCATTTGAGCCATTCCTCCATTGTTGAGCCTTGAGAGCTCCATAACCGCTTATCCTTTCACCTAAACACTTAATAACCAACTAGGAAAGTGATTAGAACCTTGAGATGAGCTAGATCCTAGTTTCAATCTCTCGAAAAGATAACCAATCGGAGAAATTACGTTCTCTAGGGAATATCCTCAGAGCTTGGATTTTGAGAAGAAAGGAGTCATTTCAGAGGCGTTCAAGCTTGGAAAAGCTATCCTCTGACCTTCCTCAACAGTCTAGAGGTAAGAAACTCGATCTTTAACCAGTTATTTCTGAAAGATGATTCTTGATGAGTTTTGATGAATTTTGAATAAATGAGCGAGTTGGAGTCGAAATTAGGCTTGGATTCTGTTGAAAAGTATGCTCAGGAGGTTGTTCTGATGAGGTTTGAGCTTTGAACCATGAGTATTGATAAAGTTTAGTTTTGACTCTGACATCTGTATGAGCAGGAAGATTGATGTTATAATGATGAGTTTGAGCCTAGGTACCTTTACAAAAGATGATCAGGAGGCTAAATAAATGGTGAATATGTGTTGAAATAGCCGTTCTGATAAACTTGATAAGTATTGATATTTGGCCTGGCTAAGGAAATTGAATCCTTTGAATTGGCTTATACAGAGTTTTGGAAGGACTCTAGTATGTTAGATAGGCCAAGATAAATCCTGTTGAGGGTCTGTGAAGTGCCTTTGAGGTGATGAGGTCTGATAACTTTAAGATAGAAAACAGAGAGGTTGAAATGGAAAGAATCGCGTTTCTTTTCATTCTAACGGTCGAGAACCGTTATACAGTATTTAAATGCCTTGTAAGGTTAGGCTAGTTACTGATATATGCTTGTTGCCTTGATATAGGGCATGACACCGAGGGTGTTGGTGGCGTAGACCACGGTCCAGGGATTGGACAGCAGAGCACTGCCTTGTCAGGTAAGCTCTTTGTTCTTGGGACTGTTCCCACTGCTGTGTTCCACCATACTCCAAGGGAGTGATGGTTACATTCATGATGCATGTGCATTGCATTGGTTATTACAGTATTCTCATGATGATATGTATGCATTATGCTATGCTTTGTATGTATGATTGTGTTCTGAATAGATCTTCTGGCCAGTAGATAGATATGGACCTCCCTAGGAGTAGAGCGCACCTCCTAGCTTGGTTTGCTCATGTAAAGGGTGATGATGATCCCTTAAGACCAAGAGATAGGTGGGCCCGTTGCGGATGAGACCTATTCTCGGAGGTACCATATATCGTGCATCCATGCGTAAGGGGTAGCTCCCGATGGGATGACACGGGGTGTGAGTTCCGGTCACACACTAGATGCGGATGATGATGCATCTTTCTTAAAAGGGTGATGATGATCCCTTAATACCAAGAAATAGGTGGTCCCGTTGCGGTTGAAGCCTATTCTTGGATGTGCTATGTGTATGTGTATTGTTATGAGGGCCGGGAGGCCTAGTGATTGTGATACCTGTGATGCTGTGTGCCTTGAAAGTGAGCCAGGGGGAGGGAAAAGCCTCCAAGAGCCCTGAGCTTACTGAGATTTTTATCTCACCCCTGTTTGGGGATATTATTTCAGGTGATGCTGCTGGCAGAGATGAGAGGTCCCAGGGCGGGAGGCCCCGGTAGGGACAGACTCTGTGTAGCTGTTGGGATAGCTTTTTGAGAGCATGGTGGCTCAGTTATTTTGTTATGTTATTGTTTTGTACCCCTGCGAGGGAAGATACGCATGTGCATATATTTTGAGCCTGTATAGAGTATGTACAGAGTATGCTGTATTTTGTACCCTCATGTGAGGAAGGATCTGTGAAGATCAGAGCACGTGGTGCTTATTCTTTTGTATAGACACTGTGAGTGTATTGTTGATGTATATATCGTGTTATGTACATATGATTAACTCTCCTGGTTTATCTGCATAGATATTATAGTTTCATCTGCCGTTATTTTGAGTTATCTGGATCATGGAGACTTTTGTGATATCTTGGCATTCGTTTTGTTACTTGATGCGTACCATACATAATGAATCAAGAGATACGGTTTTGAAAAACGCTTCCGTGGTTGTAATTAATTGGTTTTATATTAATTACTGTGCTTATCTGATTAAGTAATATGTTAATACACCGGATGCATACGGGGTGTTACAGCCATCATACGGATTGGCAGGATTGTCAATCCGTATGGTTGCTTACTTTTTTTGTTTTTTTTTGTTTTTTCGAGTTTTTTTTTGTATTTTTTAAAAGTTTTATTAATTAATGTATTTGTGAGATGTGTATTTTTTGTTATTGATTTTGTATTTGTCCTTTTAAGTGATGTATTGAATTTGAATTAAAATAACAGTAATTTTGTGAATATGATTATTGTGCGTAGTTTGTTAATGATGATTTATTTAGAATTTGTTTGTTAAGATGGACAACGATTACTGCATGCATGATAGTATTATGTCTGAAGAAATTAATATGAGTGAAGACAACGGAGGCGAACCATTTGCGTTTGAAAATAACAAGTCTTTAATTGATTGTTCCGATGCCTTCAAGACTTCACAAGTATTTATATGATATAGTATTTCCTAAGCCAGTAAATGAATTCTTTCATAAGATTAAAGATGTATTCTGAATTTTTGTAGGTGTTTAATTCTCATGAGGAGGTATTGCAATTGTCTCGTAGTGTTGCATATGAGATTGGTTTTGTATCTGTGATAATGAGGTTTGACACAGCAACTGGTAAGAGGGGAAGGACTTCATTTATTGTGATAGGTTGTGAAAGGATGGAAAGTATAAAGCATTCAACAAAGATTTAGTATGGATGACCACTAGCACTAGAAAGTGTGGTTGTCCTTTTAAGCTGCGAGGGAACCCATCGTAGGAGGACAGGCTGGATGGTGAAGTTAATTTGCGGGTTACATAACCATTGTTTGGCTAAGTCATTTACTGGACATCCATATGTTGGTCGTTTAACTGAAGAGAACCTTATTGTTGCTGAAATGACAAAGTCAAGGGTTTAACCAAAGAATATTCTTCTGACTTTAAAAGATCGCAATTCGGAAAGTTATACAACAGTGAAATAACTCTACAATGCAAGATATGCATTCCGTACTTCTATAAGAGGCAACAATACTGAAATGCAATAATTAGTGAAACTTCTTCAAAGCGATATGTATATCATATCCATTGGCATAGAGTGAAGGATGAAAATGTTGTACGAGACATCTTCTGGGCATATCCGGATGCAGTGAAATTGATAAATTCATGTCATTTGGTATTCCTCATTGACTGTACATACAAAAAAAACAGGTATAGACTCCCTTTGGTTGACATAGTTGGCATGACACCTGTTGGGATGACATTTTCAACTGCTTTTGCATGTTTGGAGGGCGAACGTATGAACAATCTTGCATGGGCTCTTGAACGATTTCAAGAGCTTTTTATAAAGAGTGATATTTTCCCTAAAGTCATTGTCACAGACAGAGATACAATACTAATGAATGTCATCAAAGATGTTTTCCCTGACATAACCAACTTGTTGTATCGGTTCCACATTGATAAGAATGTGAAGGCAAAATGTAAAATGCTTGTGGGACAAAACAATGCATGGGACTATGTGATGGAGGCATGGGGAAGTCTTGTAGATTGTGCTTCTAAAAATGTATATGATGACTGTCTTATGAAGTTTGAATGTGTTTGCGCACCGTGGCCAATATTTGTTCAATATGTGAAAGACACGTGGTTGATTCCCCACAAAGAAAGATTTGTGATGGCATGGACTAATAAAGTCATGCATTTTGGAAACACCACTACAAACAGGTAAATCCTGCACAACAAATTGATGACATTATCGTTTCAATAATTGTAATGTTTTTCAAACCGGTGTTGTTTTAACCTTTAACTGCAGGGTTGAGTCTACTCATTCTACCTTAAAGCGGCTACTGCAGAATAGCCTTGGAAATCTGTGTAATGTATGGGATGCCATGAACAACATGATCACATTACAACACAGTGAAATTAAGGCTTCTTTTGAGACAAGCACGCATGTCGTTGGACATGCGTTTAAAGTTGTACAAAAGACTCGTCAGCATGGTTTCTAGGTACGCATTAAATGAAATTGCTGTGGAGTTTGAGCGAGTTCATTATGCAGATGTTAATAGTTCTTGTTCTGGATGTGTGCTGAGAAGCACGCATGGTTTGCCTTGTGCATGTGAGCTAGCCAAGTATAATCTTGGCAGCATACCACTGGGTGTCATACATATGTTTTGGCAGAGGTTGCATTTCTTAGACCACGGTGTTGATGAGTGCGAAGTCACCATAACAGAAGAGATGGAAGCAATATCGAAGCGATTCGAAAGTCTTGACATGTGTGGCAAAGTTAGTCTAAAGACTAAACTCAAAGAAATAGCATATCCTGATAAAACATCCATGTGCCCTCCTCCTGAAAAGGTCAAGACAAAAGGGGTTCCATCGTACTTTGAGTACGTGGACATGTTACATTCTCAGCATGATAGTTGTTCATCTCGACAACAGTCTGTATCAACATCTTCAGGACCTTTACCGATGGGTAATATTCCAATGCTGGATCAATTTCTGCCATGCATGAGGAATTACATTATTGGTGTATGTGATGTTAAAGCTGATGGTAACTGTGGCTATCAGGTTATTGCGGGTTTACTTGGTTTTGGTGAAGATGCCTGGGCTGTGGTTCGCAACCATTTGCTCAAGGAACATGCCGAATGGTCTGAAGACTATACTGTCTTATTTGGTGGGTTACAAAGATTTTAGAAGTTAAAGAGGTCACTTCTTGTTGATGGATTGTCAAAGGTAAAGGTTTTATGTCTTGTTTTCATAAGTATACGTTAAATTTGTGTATAATTATACTTATAGATAGTTCAAATGCAGG
>QARZ01000499.1:0-16662 GCA_013407115.1 Glycine latifolia
AGCTACTCTCCTTTCTCCCGCTGTGAGTTCTCTCATCTTTTTCTTAGGATGCAGCCTGACGTCTATAGTAAGATGTACCGGGATGATATGCCTCAGCTAGCCGATCGGATCAGACATGGGATCATAGGTTTATACATAGCCTGGAAGACGAAGGCCGGCTTAGACTATGTGCCCGAGAAGCTGAGGAAACATGATTTGGTGGGCGATGCAGCATTTTGGCACCAGTTTGTGAACCACACAATCATTCCTTCTACAAACATGACTGATGTGAACCTGGAGCGAGCCACCCTCTTATACGTGCTATGGGGGGAAGTTATTTCTCACATTTTGTCCAGCAGGATCTTCTATATGATCCAAGATGGCAGTAGCAAGTCCTGGCTGGCTCATTCTTCCCTCATCTCGCATCTGTGCCGCCGAGCTGGTGTCGAGATCCCAGACAAGGAGCCGAGGGACGTTCGGATCGCCTCCATTATGACCCACACGACCTATCTTGATGCGATGGAGAACGCGACTGAGGAGCAGCTTATCCGAGCTTCTAAGTTATCTGCAGAGGAGCTCATCATTCGGAGTCCTCGTGAGGCACATCCTCAGCCACAGGCACCTGCCCCACCTCCACCACAACATACTTCATCTTCTTCTTCTACACGGAGAGCACCCAGACATGAGTTGGTCTATGAGGACTCCCCCAGCTACATTTTCATTCAGACTCAGTTGGAATATCAGAGCACTCAGATGGAGTATCAGACCAGGCTGCTGGAGGACATTGCTGGACAGCAGGGTATTGATTACACAACATACAAGCCTCAGGATCCACGTGCACCACCATCTTCTCAGTCGCCAGTTGGTCACAGATTACCGACACCACCAGTTCCTACTCCTCCAGCCCTACAGAGCCAGCAGCAGACCACCCTGGTCCATCTCAGGCTGCTGAGGATGAGAAGATGGAGGGAGAGGAGTGATAGATAAGACTATTTTGATTTTCTTGTTTTTGATTTTATTTTTCTTGTTTTAATCTTCCGTACATTTACATTACTACAGTTAAACATTTGAATTCTTAATGAATTTGTGATAGTTGTTCCATGATTAATTTGACTGTGATTGTGTTCTGTTTCGATTAATGTTTCATTTTGGTTGTAATTTCTCAAATAATGCATTCATGATTAAATTTTCTAGTAGTGCATAATCCTTTTTAGTTGTTGCTGGGGACAACAATTTTCTAAATCTGGGAATCAGCGCACACGCATTATTTGAAGAATAACATTCAAGAGACAAAGGATGTCTAACAGAAAATTTTGTTTTAGTGTTTTAATTGTTGAATAAGGTTTTAGAAGTATATGTTGTATATCTCAAAATTAGAATTGTTGAAATCAGTGTTGAATTGGACGTATCTGTTAGGAAGCATGAGTGAGGTGAAACATGGCATGGATTACATGATACATGACTGGAATTATGATTGTTGGTATGTTGATGCTCATGTTGAAGTAGTAAATGATGCTTGATATCAAGTTAACAGAGTTTAGCTTGAGATTGTAGCCTGTGAGGATTGAACCCATACAGAATTATTCTTCTTAGAGGGACCTCACTTTGATAGTACTCTAGAACTTGCTCTGTTTCTCTGGATGCATGTACAGTCTGATATGATTAAGGCAATTTATTCTTTTAAGCCAGGGCCAAATTGACTTACCTTCAGTTTTTCCATTGCTACCCCTTTTTGAGCCTAAACCTTTTTCATTCATATACCTGACATTTAGAACATACACCTTGACTACCCTATTTGAGATTGGGTGTTAAAGTGCCAACAGAACAGATCTGGCAAAAACCAAATCTAGTGAATAATGCAGTTGGGAAATAACAAGTCTGAAATACCAGTTGGTGTATCTAAATGCATCTCCTCTTTAAGAGATGAGAGTGAATAAGTTATATCTTGTTTGAGTGGACTTGGGGAATTTCTATCTAAATCCAATCTTAACTTAGCTGCTATCCAGAAATCTTCCCACCCCTAAGCCAGGCCAAGTTACAACCTTATAAAGACCTTTTGATCAGTTGTGCATGCATTTATATTTCTTATCTTCAGGAACTTGAGAATATGATCAAGCTTATGGTAGTGCTATAACTATGTTGGATTGAGTGATTATAATAACCCTTATACACTTGAGTGTTGAGTGAATTACATATATCTTGATAAGGAGTACTCAAGTGAAACTCTTACAGTTAATGGAATTGAAAAGTGTTGTTGAGACTTTGATGTGAAACTTGATTATACTCAGCATTGTGATTCTAAGATTGTTAAATGTGATGTTATGCTTGATTGTTGATCCTTGCTTTCCATCTTGAAATTCTGTTTATTGTTGAGGACACCAATATCTAAATCTGGGAATTATTTGATATGCTGCTAGCATATGTTAGTTTTTAGGATTAATTGATCAATAATTCATTCCATAATTAGTCATATAGGCTAGAATTAGTTAGGTTTATTGATTTATTGTTATTGTCTCATCTTTTATGATTTGTTGTTAATTAGGAACCAACAAAAGAGGAAAAGAGGCAAAAGGAGCAATCTGGCTATTCGAACAGCCCGCGCTAGTAGCGCCAGTTACCGTGCTGATAGCGCCATACTGCTAAGCCAACCCTTCAACTCGAATAAGCCACGCTATCAGCGTGGTTACCCACGTGAGTAGCGCCAAGTTATCAAGATTAACCCCTCAGTTCGAATCATCCGCGGCAGCCCCCGCGCTAGTAGCGCCAGACTTCCAGGATAGCCTATTCAGTTCGAATATCCCACGCGATCAGCATGGGAAGCCGCGCTAGTCGCGCCACAGTTACGCTATTACCTGATTTAAAAGATTTGGCACTGAATTAACTGGAAAAAGAGGGGCTTGTTACCCTAATTAATAGAGGAACGTGGGGGATGAATAAAAATAGACTTTTAGCACAGAAAAATATACAGAAACGCAGGGAGACGGGAGAGAGAAGATCAAAGCTAGAGATTGAAGGAAGATTGAGAACTTTGTAATGCTTCTACCGTCTTTGTGTTTCTTGAGGTTAGATATGAGTATGTCTGGCTAAACTTTTTATTGTGGTTAGAGCCAGAACCAATGTGAACTCCTGTGTAACTTGATTGGTATTAATATGAAATTCTGATGATTGTTTTATTTTACTTTGTTCTTCATTGGATTATTCTTTATTAGTTTTGGCCATTCTAGTAAAATTCTAAGGGTTAGAGTTTACAATAGGGATATTGGAACGCTAATTTCTGAAAGCAGTAAAATAACAGTTTTTACATTGCCTAGGGATAGGGATGTATGATTGCAGAATTTATATGATGTATTCTCTTAACGCTTAACTTGATAGGGAATTGCTAAGGAATTAGGATTTCTAATTGGGTTAAAGGGTTAAATCACTAAGGGATTAGGATTTAACTAACTATATGGAAATACATTCTATGAACAATTAGAAGTAATTGAAATTAATAACCAATCCAAGTAAAGAAGGTAGGGAACAAAGGGGAAGGTGCTCTGGCCACAATTATTTCTCATCACTGCATAATAATTAATCTAAAATTTGTTTTTGAATTCTCGCTAACTTTCTGTCATTTATTTAATTTATGTCATTCGCACAATACAACCATATTCTCTTCAACTTATTATTTGTCTTCCAATTTCTAAGATCATAGGTTACAATAAGATTGCATTCAATCCCTGTGGAGACGATACTTTACTTATTCACTTTATTACTTGAAATGAATGGTATACTTGCCATATTCGCAACACATACCCAGAATAACATCAATTTGGCTGAGAGGCAAACAAATCAAATCAATAAAGAATTTTTTACCAGAAATCTCTACAAGGCAATTCAAACACACATCAAAAGTTAAAACAGAACCACTAGTTAGGGTCTCTACCACAAGATCATCACTCAAAGAAGACATAGAAAGCCTAAGTTTCTCCACACACAAGCAAGATATAAACGAATGAGTTGCAATAGAATAAAAAAAACACAAGTAACTGAATCCCATATCTTCCACATGTTAACTAGCAGTGGGAACTGACAAACACCTTGATAATTCACAGCTTACTTCACCTGAGGTCGTGAGCCATTTAGAAAATTCACACATTTTGAGCTTTCACCATTTCTTCCTTGTTTCTAACATCTTCAGGAAAGTATTTCTCCATAAATACCCTCTTGAAGGTTCCCTAAGTCACAGCTTGACCTTCAGCCTCAAAGCTTGGAGAGCATCAGCTATTGCAAGGTCATTCCTACCAGCCATCACTTCTTGCACACACCAAGAAGTGAAAACATGGAAGTGATATACACAAGAAAAAGAAATAAAGCAATTTTATACCTATCTCAAGTCCCTACTCAATTACTCTTGAGAGTTTATGCCTGTTAGACTTTTGGCAAGCGTACCAATTGTCGTTGTAAGTTACAAAATTTATAAAAGTTCGTCTCCACAGGGACTTGAGTTACTCAGTTAATCTAAATAAAACTTAACAGTTTAATAGTTATATAAAACGAGTGTGAACGAAGTTTCATGTATTTGTGGAATAACAGAAATTATGAAATTTAAAGAAAAAGCGGAATAATAAATTTAGTGTGTTAGAATTACGTAAGATTACAGAAGCTAATAAGATTAATTCAAGAAAAACGTAGGATTGGATGGCTGCTCGTGTCCACTCGCCCAGGCGAGTGTTTTTGCCTGTTTCTACTTGCTTGGGCGAGTTTAAATGCCACTTGCTGATCCATTTGCTGATGCTACTTGCCCAGGAGACCATTTTAGCCTATTTTCACTAACTTGGGCGAGTTAAAAGATCTTTCTAGAAACCTCCACTCGCCTGGGCGACCAAATTACACTAGTTCCACTCACCTGGGCGAGTTAAAGCCTTAATAATGAAGAAAGGTCATGGGCCTGGACGAGTTCTAGGCCATTTTGCTTCTGACACCTCCCAAATTTGATTTTTAGGCCCTTTTTCGCTTGCTTTGCTTGCTTGGATGCTTCGGATACCATCGAAAGCTATCAAAATACAAAATATGATTGAACTAATCTTCCAAAATTTGAAAAACACATACATATTTATACAAAACATAAAATAACTAGGTTTAGGGTATTTTAATTAAGGAATTTACTAAAATCAAAAGATAAGTGTCAACATTAAAAACCCCAATTTAATTAAAATATGACACTTATCAACTCCCCCTAACCTAGAATCTTGTTTGTCCCCAAGCAAAGTAAAATAACACTTAAAGAACTTTAGAGGACAAATAATATAGAAGATACTTTTTATATGAACATGTTTTGTAAAGAATCAACTTTCAAAAATGATCAGAACATATTTTTCAAGTAGTTAACTATGAGAATTTAAAAACACAAAAGATGGAATTTCATCAAACCAAATGAAATTAAGATAAATTTTCATTTCATTTCTAAAGAACATCAGAGGAAACTTTTCATTGATTTTAAACAGAGGAAAACCTCTCAAAGGTGTTTAATTCTCCCACAGGTAAGTGTTTCTTCTTAATTCCAACACTGATATGTCATAGATCAATTTTGCAGTTCATTTCCCATCAAATCAAAATACATAATTATCATAGATCTTTAGGACTTTTTTAGGGTTGGGCCTGGCTTGAAAAGAAATCTTGGTTTTTCTGGATATTCAAAGTTACCTTGAGAATAGGAGAGCAAACAATTTCTTTTCTCTTTCTACCAAGTTTATCAATGTTTCTCATATCATCCTCTCAATCACCTAACTTTACAGAATTTACAATGCTCTGTACAATTTAGAACACAAGGAATTTGTTTTCCTTTTCCTTTTTCTTCTTCTTCTTTTTCTTTTCTTTCTTTTCTTTTCAATAACTTTAGCCATATTTCAAAACAAAGCATTTTTTTATCACCTTAGCGATCTAAATGATAAAAGTTTCTACCAAAATCCCTTTTGCTCTCCTAACCTAAGGTAAGGTAGGAAATTCTTAACGTAGGTTAGTGTTCCAATAAAATCATAAGTGTTAAGGCTCAAAAGGGCTAGCAAGTGGTAAATCATCATATATTGGGATAGCTTTTTGGCCAGTGGCTTTAAAATGTTTCAAGAGGAAAGAAGGCCTAAATCATATCCATACATCATATGTCATGATGATATGCTTCCAGCATATATTAGTTTTTAGGATTAATTGATTAATAAATTGTTTAAGAATGAGTAAATTAGATTAGGATTTGGTAAATTATTACTTAATTGCATATTACTTTAATTTCTCATTTATTGTGTCATTTAGGAACCAACAAGAGAGGAAAAGAAGCAAAAAGAGCAAGCTAGTGCTCTGGAACAAGCCACACTAATCGCGTGGACTCCCACGCGATCAGCGTCAGAGTGTCAAGGTCAAATATTCAGTTCGAAGATCTCGCGCTAGTAGCGCCAACCACCAAGCCAATCGCGCCAGATGCTGAAAACCAAACTTCTAACTCGAATAAACCATGCTATTAGCGTGGCCATCCACGCGAGTAGCATGGGACTACCAAAGGTTAACTCTTCAGCCACGCTATTAGCGTGGCCATCCACGCGAGTAGCGCCATGATATCAAACTCAAGCATTCAATTCGAATGACCCACGCGATCAGCGTGGGACACCATGCTATTAGCGCCAGCTTTCTAGAATAGCTTAATCAATTCGCACACCCCACGCGATCAGCGTGGGACTCCGCGCTGGTCGCACCACAAGCTTGATATTTCCTGATTTAAAAGATTTGATACTGATTTAGCTTGGGGAATAGTTCCTTGTTACCAAAATTAAACCTAGAACGTATGGGGGATAAAAAAGGAACCTATGGGTCACAAAGGGAGAGTTTTTCCTTGGACCTTTTGAAGATTTTCTGCAGAAGAAGCCATTGAAGAACCTTTGCAGAAGATTAGAATCATTAGGGAACTGCAGAATAGCAACTTTGTGAAATCTCTTATTTTCCTCTGGTAGTTCCTCTCTAGGAACATGCTAGTTGTGGGAGTAATGTCAGTTCTGAGTATGTTTGGCTAAATTCTTGTATTGTGGTTGAAGCAAGAACCTATGTGAACTCCTCTATGCCTTGATTGGTTTTAATGAGAATTATCATAATTGCTTTGTTTTATTCTGTTCTTTATTGCATTGTTCTTAATTGGGACTGGCTATTCTATTAAGATGCTTAGGGTTAGAATTCACAAGAGGGATATTGGGATTCTAGTTTCTGAAATGAGTAAAACAACAATTTATACATTAGCTAGGGATAGGAATGTGTAGTTGCAGTAATTTCAGGATGTATTTGCTAAATGCTTGGTTTAAAAAGGAATCACTAAGGGATTAGGTTTCTTAATTTCACCAAAAGGTTAAATTACTAAGGGATTAGGATTTAGCTAATCATGTGAGAATACATCAGCTGAGCAATTAGAAATAATTCAAGTTAATAATCAATTGAAGTATAGAATGTAGGGATCATAGGGGAATGCGCTTTAACCACAATTATCTCTCAACACTACAGTAAAATCATTTTAACCTTAGTTTACATTCTCGTTAAATTTCTGTCATTTCATTTATGTTACGTAATTACAAACTCAATCAATTCTCTCAACTTATTATTTGTCTTCCAATTTCTAAGACATTAAGTTACAATAAAATTGCATTCAATACCTGTGGAGACGATACTTGACTTACTCACTTTATTACTTGAAACGAACGGTACACTTGCCGATTTCACAACACATAACAATTAGAAATTCATGCAAAATCAACTATAGATCATATCAGTGAGTACACTCAATATAATTTGTGTGGGTGCACTTAGTCACTTAAGCTTAAGGCCTGTTTTCATGTTCAAATCAAATCAGTGTTTTGAAATATGTTTGTTATCAACTCCATGTAAAAACATCTGCCTTCATTCAGTATTTGAGAAAGTCATTCCTTTGTTTTTCTTTTCTCAAAGTTTCCTTAAAAAAAATCATTTGTTGTGTTATGATTCTAAAAAAAATTAAATTTCAAGAACAGTATCTGTTGATTCTTTTCAAAACATGTTATATTCAAGAAAAATTTTCTTTTAAGTCCCAAAAAATTATACCTATTCTACAATTATATTAGTAAAAACAAAAAAAAAATTAATCAAAAAGGTGTACTTCCAAAAAGAAACACATAAAGAAACCTTCTGTGTATAACACATAAAGAACCTTCTGTGTATACTGTCAGAATTGTGCATAACATATTACTAGTAACCCAAAACCAAGTTATTAACATGCACAATCTATCTAAGCAAAAAGTCTAACATAGTTAATAAAGTACTGAAATATCAAAAATATGTAAAACCATAAAGAAAGTGATAAGAAAATGTCACGGATTTCTCAGCTCAATGGGATAATTAGCCAAATTATGCATCTGATCATCATCACCCTCATTAGCTACTCCTTCTCCTTCATTTGCAGCTTCTTGGTCCGCTGCAGGGCCTTGATCAGCCACAGGACCTGCCTCCTCCTGAAAAATAGGCCTATCCCCAGGCCAAGCAATATGAGCTCTGAACTGATCTGGAGTGGGCCAAGGAAATGGGTTTGGGTCCTGGTGATGTTGATGTTGTGTATAGTTATAGAAACTTTCATTAAGTTGTATCTGGCCCCTGTAGTTGGCAGCCTGCTGGTCAGCCATATACTGCATGTAAGTATGCATCTAGAGTTCCATCCTCTGAAGATGAGCTGAAATGGACTCCAAAGGTGGTGGCTCTTGTGGCTGTCGTTGCTCCACCTGTCTAGCTTGGCAATATTTTTCAATGAATGTCGGCTAGATTAGAGGTCGAATCGTCTTGGAAGGTAGTACCTGCACTCCATAGAATTGGCATAAAGCAGTTATTAAAGTAGGAAATCCAAGTACTTTGTTAGCTTTCTTCGGGTTTAGTGGATGTCGGGGAGGCTCTGTGATGACAAACTGATGAATGACGTCTGAAATCAACTGTGCTACATTAATACTAAGTTGTTCTATGCAACTGAAAAAAAGCTGACATTTGGGCATAGTCAAGTCAGAATTATGATCACTTGGAAGCACGTTGCTGAGGAGGAAGGTCATCCAGATTTGATTGAGTGTTGTCATGTTGGTTCTCATTAATCTCACCCTACTCCCTGCAATATTGCAAGCAAAGTCACAACCAGGGGCACAAAGAAGTTGGGTGACAGCTTGTTCATCAAACCCAGAAATGATGTTCCTCGTACTAACATATTCATAGTTTTGGCCTTCTTCCAAGATGAGTGGATTCCCTAGAAATTGATTAATCGCATTTGGATCATAAGGAATTCACTGGCCTTGCACTAGGGACCATTGATCAAGAACACCTTCTTCAGTTGGCCAAGCATTGGCATAAAATTCCAATACTATTGCAGGATCAAATTTTGGTATTGGTGTCGCAAGGAGCCTCCATCTTCTCCTATCAAAATCCATGGTGAATTCTGGATATTCACCATCCATCAACTGAACTCTCTGTTCTTTGAGGAATGACCAATTCTTGATGACTTCAAACCGATTTTGGTGCTCCTCAGTACAGAACCTCTGCGCATCAAATATGAAATTTGCAAGAATAATGGAGCTTGATCCTTCTCCTGCATGCCTGGCTCTTTTGGTTGACAGCTTCTTGGGAGCCATCTGAAAAACATCTCAACAACAAAAATTAAGTATGATAATTCTTTGCAGTCCATGTACCAAAATAGATTTGGAGATTGCTAATTCAGATTACGTAAGTTAATTTAACATGATGCAAATGGGCAGCAAAATTTTAGATCAATAACTACCTATCCTTTTGCAATTGTGCATAAAAATTTTCAGCCTTTAATCCATGCATTTATCATATGAAACATAAATTAATTTTACACATGTTACTTCCAATGTTTATAGTTTTAAACAAATGTAGATTTGGGTGAAATTTTCAGCCTTTAATCCATGCAATTGCATATTGTCCACCTTTGAAATTTTTATGTTTGAGATTTCAAGCAACATTCAAAGTGATGCACACAAGTCCTTTTCATGAATTACTGAAACCTACATTCATTCAATCCATCTAGCATGTGCATGGAGTAATTTTCGTGCAAAAAGAATGAGGAAAAACATGCTTGTTGATATGCTGCTAGCATATATTAGTTTTTAGGGTTAATTGAGCAAGTATTCATTCAATAATTAATAATATAGGATAGAATTAGTTAAGTTATTCAATTGTTTGTTTATTATTTCATTTAATATTATTTTTTGTTAATTAGGAACCAACAAGAGAGGAAAAGAAGCCAAAAGAAGCAGCTTGTGCTTTTGAACAAGCCACGCGATGAACGCGGTAACCTGCGCTAGTAGCGCCAGACTTCCAGGGCAGATGATTCATTTCGAACATCCCACGCGATTAGCATGGGACCCCACGCTAGTAGCCCCAGAATGTCAGGAAGAGGATTCTAATTCGAACATCTCATGCGATTAGCGTGAGATGCCACGCAATTCGCACCACAGTTACGCAGTTTTCTGTTTTAAAGGATTTGGCATGAAAATAGCTGAGGGAAAAAGGTCCTTGTTATTTGAATTAAATATATGGACGTGGGGAGACAAAAGGAGACACTTTTGGGCACAGAAAACAGACAGAAATGCAGGGGAGAACATAGAGAGGGATCAAAGCCAGAGATTGAAGAAAGATTGAGAACTTTGTAATGCTTCTGCTGTCTTTGTATTTCTTGAGGATAGACATGAGTATGTCTGGTTAAACTTATTTATTGTGGTTAGGGCTAGAACCAATGTGAACTCCTCTGTAACTTGATTGGTATTAATATGAAATTCTGATAATTGTTTTATTCTACTTTGTTCTTCATTGTATTATTCTTTATTAGTTTTGGCCATTCTAGTAAAGTTCTGAGGGTTAGAGTTTACAATAGGGATATTGGAACACTAATTCCTGAAAGCAGTAAAATAACAATTTTTCCATTGCCTAGGGATAGGAATGTATGATTGCAAAAATTACATGATGTATTCTATTAATGCTTAGCTTGAAAGGGAATCACTAAGGAATTAGGATTTCTAATTGGGTTAAAGGGTTAAATTACTAAGGGATTAGGATTTAGCCAATTATATGGAAATACATTCTCTGAACAATTTGAAGTAATTGAAATTAATAACCAAGTTAAGTAAAGAAGGTAGGGAACAAAGGGGATTGTGCTCTGGCCACAATTATTTCTCATCACTGCGTAATAATAAATTTAAATTTGTTTTGACTTTTCGTTAATTTTCTGTTATTTACTTAATTTGCTTAATTCCTAAAATACAACCATATCCTCTTCAAACTTATTATTTGTCTTCCAATTTCTAAGATAATAAGCTGCGATAAGATTGCGTTCAATCCCTGTGGAGACGATACTTTACTTACTCACTTTATTACTTGAAACGAACAATACACTTACCGATCGCGCAACAAGTTTTTGGCACCGTTGCCGGGGATTGAAATCGCCAATTTTATAGTAACTTTAATCTTCGGGATTGGAATCTTTTTTGTTACTAAATTGCTTTTCTTAGTTTATGCGAGGTATAGTTAATCCTGAGCATCTATAGTTCGTCCTTAAATAGAGAGGGCTATTAGAAGAAACAGGAGACTAGCCAGACAAAGAATAAGAGAAGTAGAAAACTCTGATTTTGGTTCAATCTCTGAATTAGAATTAGAAATGGCTGACAGAGGAAATAATCAGCCAAGACCAGAAGATGAACTGATGGAGGATATTCTGGCTCCATTGTTCACTAGACCAAACTCCAGTATTGTCAGACCACCAATTGAGGCAAATCACTTTAACATTCACCCTTCATTGATTACATTGGTGGAACGCAGTCAGTTTGGTGGAGAAGATAATGAAGATTCCCACGACTTCATTGACAGATTTTTGAGAATCAGTGATACCATTAGACATCAAGGGGTGTCAGATGATGCTATAAGATTGAAGTTATTTCCTTTTGCTGTAAAAGGGAAAGCACTTAGATGGTTAGATCGACAGACCTCAAATAGCATAACCACATGGGAAGAATTAGTTGCAAAATTTTTCTCCCAATATTTTTCAATGGATAAATATAATCGATTGGTGAATGAGATCACCAATTTCACTCAGCATGAGAGGGAAACCTTATGTGCAGCTTGGAATAGGTTTCAAGAGTTGATTCAAAGGTGTCCACAATATGACATGACCATGGGTAAAAAGGTACGTATTTTTTTTAATGGAATGATACCTGAATCACGCCTTATTGTTAATGTTGTAGCTGGTGGTTCTATAAGATTGAAGACTGCAGTTCAGACTTATGAGTTAATTGACTCTCTAGCCCGTGATGAAAACGAACGTATTCCAGTTCAGCCCAAAAGAGAAGTCATTCAGTTAGGGAGTAATGATGCAATGTTAGCTGAACAAAAAATACTAGGTCAACAGTTAGCTAAATTAAATGCAAAGATTGATAAACTCCAAGTATCTGCAGCACAAGTTTCATCCAGCAGAATGCAACCTGTTATCTGTGAATATTGCCAAGGTGAGCATGAGTCTAATGAGTGTCCTACATTGGTAGGAGCTGATCTAGTGCAGGTGAATGGCCTCTGGTACGATCAAAGAACCTAGCAAAATTTTCAGAGAAATTGTTAGTATATGCATGTCCTAGAGACAATCTTTTCATTAGATTAGGACATACATGTACTTTTCAATATTGTCATAAATAAATTATAAGCGCTCTTTATCTTGTTTCATATTCTGTCTCGATATCATTATTAATATATGAGTAATTGGATAAAACCCTTGGAATAGAATAGGTATCTCTTGAGTATCAGTGATGGGATCACAATCATGAGGATTCAAGGATACTAGATGTCTACTCCTAAATTTTAAGTTCCTAGTCTAGAGACACTGAGAATGGGGATCAGTGATCTCGGATAAGACTAGTACGGCTTATCTACTTGTATGCAGATACAAGGTAAAGACCTCATGAGCTACCGACATGGAGATGTCTTAGCTAAAGTCGTGGGTGGACCTATAAGGGTATAGCTCGCACTGAACGGACCCACAAAGAGACTCTATGAGGAAATCTCACAGATAGTATCATTAGAAGTAGTCTCTTATTATTTGGGTGTGTCTTTCCTTAGACTAGAAGTTTTCACCTAGACTGTGTTCTAGAAGACATGCTTTGATTGTATACCTCATCTGCCTGAAACATGGAGACACATAGGTATACCTTTGGACATGTCCTGAAAGAACACGAGTCTAGGGTGACTAGCTGAAGGAATTCGTCAAATCTCTGTGAGAGATTAGGTTATCTGTAAACCAAAGAAATCGAGATGACATTTACGAGACTCGGGAATCTATGCATAGTAAAAGAAATCATGAGATGATTTGCCTTTAGAGTCAGTAAAATTGGAGACTCCCTATTTCGTATTAAAGCTTACCCTAGACCGCAAGGGCTGATACGTCCTTACCTTAGGTTTTATGGGAAGGTAACCGAGATGAAAGGAAATACATATAGAAACCAAATAGATTTAATAGGATGATCTTATCATTTACCTAACTAGTTCTGGGGCAACAAAGCATTGTTGGTGCTCTATGTTGTCATTAAATGGGTAGTGGCCTTGTTGGGCCCAAACTCATTTATGTCAGTAGCTATGTTGGGCCTAATGGGTCACACACTAACACTTTATTGTCATGACATTATAGGATTAAAGGTTTTGGGCCTAATAATGGTTGTTGGCCCAAGAAAGAGTTTGAATACCTATCTTAAAGAGAGATGGGCGCATGAATGGAGTTAATGGGCTTGGATAGTCCAAGACATTATTAATTAATTTAAATAGTAAAATTAATTATCTAATATTTAAATTTGATAATTTAAATTTTGAATTTAAATATTTGAATTAACTATAGTAGTTAGTTTCATATCAAAAAGAGAAGATAAGAGCTAGATTTGAATTTGAATTCAACTAGCATCTTATCATGATCATGTCCTAGATTTTAGGAAGAAGTTTGAGGGTTGATTATGGGGCTTACATACGGCTGATATTTTATTATTATTTGGCAAAATAATTCCCAAGTAATTGACTTGGTCTTAGGAGGATATGATAGGAGGTTGTTGGCAATTTTTCGAAATACAACAACTCTATCTTTTCTTCACGTGTGGGATGCTTCATAATCATAGTTTTTGGTTAAAAAAATCTGACTCAAACTCTTCTATAAAGTGTGATATTGTGATCATAGTTCTCTAGTTGTTTTTTTGAGAAAAAAAAACCTATCTACCTTTCTCCACTTTCATGTGCCCTTGTGTGAGTTTTGACAGAAAATTCAGCCACCAATATCATCTATTGGTGAGTCTCTTAGATAAGTAAAAACACTTTGAAACCTAACCTTCTTCCTCTCCATTGGTGTGCCTAGCCTGCCTCCTTTGGTGTTTGTTGGTGGTCTTCAAGAAGTGTTCTTCAGTCTTGACAAGAAGTGGTGTGGATCAACATTAGAGGGCTTGTATCTTCAAGCCTATCCTTGATCATCAAGTTACGAATATAAACAAGGTAACATCTATGTCCTAAAGAATGATTCTTGTGTGGTATGTGTGTTTTCGCTTGAATTTTTTTTTTTTGCTTTTCTCACATGCCTTTGGGCTTCATGGCCCATTCTTACAGAAATCAAAATAATGCTATGGGACATAATTTTCAGAGGAGAATTCAAGGTGGTGGATTAGATTACAAGTCTAACAATATTTGCAGCCTCCACCTATTCCACCTAAGGAGCCATCAGAGCTGGAGAAAGCAATGTTACAATTATCTAAGACCACCAATGAGCACATTCAGGCAACCAATGCCTTCATTAATGAGACCAGAGCTCACCATAAAAATCAAGATGCATTCATCAAAAATCTTGAAAATAAAATTGGTCAATTGGCAAAGCAACTAGCTGAAAGGTCTCAAGAAAATTTCCCTAGTGAAAAGGTAATCACTTACCCAGAGAAGCCTAAGGTAAGCCAAGGAGGACTTGAAGATGAAACTACCATAGTTGCTGCGGAACGAGAGGTAGAGGTACCTTCAAACAAGCAAGAAAGGCAAGAGAAAAATTCTGCACCCTCCAAGAAGTCAATGGATTTCTCCCGCTTTGAGAAGCCTCCTTATCCAGTGAATCTCAAGCAACAAGCTCAAAAGCAACAGTTTTCCAGGTTTTTAGACATGTTTAAAAAATTGCATATTGATATTCCATTTGCTGAAGCTTTAGCTAACATGCCTAACTATGCAAAATTTATGAAAGAACTGTTGTCTAGGAAGCATAAATTGCAGGATTGTGAGACTATTGCACTTACTGAAGAGTGCAGTGCTATAATACAAAGGAAGCTACCACCAAAGCTTAAGGACCCAAGCAGTTTCAATATCCCAATTGCAATAGGGAACATTAATGTGGGAAGAGCCTTATGTGACCTGGGGGCAAGCACAAATTTAATGTCGTTGTCAGTTTGCAAGTCTCTAGGAATTTTTGAATTAAAGCCTACTAGAGTTTCTCTCCAACTTGTAGATCGTTCATTGAGGAAGCCTACAGGAGTCATTGAGGATGTCTTAGTGAAAGTAGATAAGTTTATTTTTCTTGCAGATTTTATAGTTTTAGATATGGATGGTGAAAGTGAAATACCGCTTCTCTTGGGTAGATCATTTTTGATTGTTTTAGGCTAGATGTTTTGGATAATGTAATTCATGCAGGTCAAACAGAGGAACAGGAACTTCAAGAAGTATTGGAAATTTGAAGCCAAGAAACTGTACAATAAGAGCTTAAGGTATTAATGGAGGTGCTTGAGAAGAAAGAAGGTTACATCCCAGTTGAAAGATAGGGCCTTGAAGCCCGAAGGCATGTGAGAAGAAAACTAAAATTTTCAAGCGGAAACACACATACCACACAAGAATCATTCTTTAAGACATAAATGTTACCTTGTTTATATTTGAAACTTGATGATCAAGGATAGGCTTGAAGATACAAGCCCTCTAATGTTGATCCACACCACTTCTTGTCAAGACTCAAGAACACTTCTTGAAGACCACCAACAAACACCAAAGGAGGCAGGCTAGGCACACCAATGGAGAGGAAGAAGATTAGGTTTCAAAGTGTTTTTACTTGCCTAAGAGACTCACCAATAGATGATATTGGTGGCTGAATTTTCTGTCAAAACTCACACAAGAGCACGTGAAAGTGGAGGAAGGTAGATAGGTTTTTTTTTTTCAAAAAAACAATTAGAGAACTATGATCACAATAACACACTTTATAGAAGAGTTTGAGTCAGATTTTTTTTTAACCAAAAAATCTAATTATGAAGCATCCCATACGTGAAGAAAGGATAGAGTTGTTGTATTTCAAAAATTGCCAACAACCTCCGATCATATCCTCTTAAGACCAAGTCAATTACTTGGGAATTATTTTGCCAAATAATAATTAAATATCAGCCGTATGTAAGCCCCATAATCAGCCCTCAAACTTCTTCCTAAAATCTAGGACACGATCATGATAAGATGCTGGTTGAATTCAAATTCAAATCTAGCTCTTATCTTCTCCTTTTGATATGAAACTAACTACTATAGTTAATTCATTTTAAATTCAAATATTTAAATTATCAAATTTAAATATTAGATAATTAATTTAACTATTTAAATTAATTAATAATGTCTTCAACTATC
>QARZ01000499.1:16762-33443 GCA_013407115.1 Glycine latifolia
AAGCCCATTAACTCCATTCATGCGCCCCTCTCTCTTTAAGATAGGTATCCAAACTCTTTCTTGGGCCAACAATTATTATTAGGCCCAAAACCTTTAATGCTATAATGTCATGACTATAAAGTGTTAGTGTGTGACCTATTAGGCCCAACATAGCTACTGACATAAATGAGTTTGGGCCCAACAAGGCCACTACCCATTTGATGACAACACAGAGCACTAGCAATGCTTTGTTGCCCCAGAACTAGTTAGGTAAATGATAAGATCATCCTATTAAATCTATTTGGTTTCCATATGTATTTCCTTTCGTCTCGGTTACCTTCCCATAATATAGGATAGAATTAGTTAAGTTATTCAATTGTTTGTTTATTATTTCATTTAATATTATTTTTTGTTAATTAGGAACCAACGAGAGAGGAAAAGAAGCCAAAAGAAGCAGCTTGTGCTTTTGAACAAGCCACGCGATCAGCGCGGTAACCCGCACTAGTAGCGCCAGACTTCCAGGGCAGATGATTCATTTCAAGCATCCCACGCGATCAGCGTGGGAACCCGTGCTAGTAGCGCCAGAATGTAAGGAAGAGGATTCTAATTTGAAAATCTCACGCGATCAGCGTGAGATGCCACGCGATTCACGCCACAGTTACACAGTTTCCTGTTTTAAAGGATTTGGCATGAATATAGCTGGGGGAAAAAGGTCCTTGTTACTTGAATTAAATATATGGACGTGGGGAGACAAAAGGAGACACTTTTTGGCACATAAAATAGATAGAAACGCAGGGGAGAACGTAGAGAGGGATCAAAGCCAGAGATTGAAGGAAGATTGAGAACTTTGTAATGCTTCTACTGTCTTTGTATTTCTTGAGGATAGACATGAGTATGTTGTTAGTATATGGATGTCCTAGAGACAATCTTTTCATTAGATTAGGACGTACATGTACTTTTCATATTGTCATGAATAAATTATAAGCGCTCTTTATCTTGTTTCATATTCTGTCTCGATATCATTATTAATATATGAGTAACTGGATAAAACCCTTGGAATAGAATAGGTATCTCTTATGTATCAGTGATGGGATCACGATCATGAGGATTCAAGGATACCAGATGTCTACTCCTAAATTTTAAGTTCCTAGTCTAGAGACACTGAGAATGGGGATCAGTGATTTCGGGTAAGACTAGCACGGCTTAACTACTTGTATACAGATACAAGGTAAAGACCTCATGAGCTATAGACATGGAGATGTCTTAGCTAAAGTCGTGGGTGGACCTATAAGGGTATAGCTCGCACTGAACAGACCCACAAAGAGACTCTATGAGGAAATCTCACAGATACTATCATTAGAGTAGTCTCTTATTATTTGGGTGTGTCTTTCCTTAGACCAAAAGTTTTCACCTAGATTGTGTTCTACAAGACATGCTTTGATTGTATACCTCGTCTGCCTGAAACATGGAGACACATAGGTATACTTTTGGGCATGTCCTGAAAGAACACGAGTCTAGGGTGACTAGCTGAAGGAATTTGTCAAATCTCTGTGAGAGATTAGGTTATCTGTAAATCGGAGAAATCGGGATGACATTTACAGGACTCGGGAATCTATGCATAGTAAAAGAAATCATGAGATGATTCGCCATTAGAGTCAGTAAAATTGGAGACTCCCTATTTCGTAGTAAAGCGTACCCTAGACCGCAAGGGCTGATACGTTTTCTTACCCTAGGTTTTATGGGAAGGTAACGGAGATGAAAGGAAATACATACGGAAACCAAATAGATTTAATAGAATGATCTTGTCATTTACCTAACTAGTTCTTGGGTAACAAAGAATTGCTAGTACTTTGTGTTGTCATTAAATGAGTAGTGGCCTTGTTGGGCCCAAACTCATTTATGTCAGTAGCTATGTTGGGCCTAATAGGTCACACACTAACACTTTATTGTTATGACATTATAGCATTAAAGGTTTTGGGCCTAATAATGGTTGTTGGCCCAATAAAGAGTTTGGATACTTATCTTAAAGAGAGAGGGGCGCATGAATGGAGTTAATGGGCTTGGATAGTCCAAGACATTATTAATTAATTTAAATAGTTAAATTAATTATCTAATATTTAAATTTGATAATTTAAATTTTGAATTTAAATATTTGAATTTAAATATGAATTAACTATAGTAGTTAGTTTCATATCAAAAGGAGAAGATAAGAGCTAGATTTGAATTTGAATTCAACTAGAATCTTATCATGATCATGTCCTAGATTTTAGGAAGAATTTTGAGGGCTGATTATGGGCTTATACACGGCTGATATATGATTATCTTTTGGCAAAATTAAATCCCAAGTAATTGACTTGGTCTTAGGAAGATAAGATAGGAGGTTGTTGGAATTTTTGAAATGCAACAACTCTATCTTATCTTCACGTGTGGGATGCTTCATGATCAGAATTTTTGTTTAAAAATCTGACTCAAACTCTTCTATAAAGTGTGCTATTGTGATCATAGTTCTCTAATAATTTGAGAGGAAAAACCCTAATCTACTTTCCTCTATTTTCACGTGCCCCTTTGTGTGAGTGTTGGCTGAAAATTCAGCCACCAATATCATCTATTGGTGAGCCTCTTAGATAAGTAAAAACACTTTAAAACATAACCTTCTTCCTCTCCATTGATGTGCCTAGCCTGCCTCCTTTGGTGTTTGTTGGTAACCTTCAAGAAGTGTTCTTGAGTCTTGACAAGAAGTGGTGTGATCAACATTAGAGGTCTTGTATCTTCAAGCCTATCCTTGATCATCAAATTTCGAATATAAACAAGGTAACATCTATGTCCTAAGGAATGATTCTTGTGTGGTATGTGTGTTTCCGCTTTAAAAAATTTGTTTTTCTCACATGCCTTCGGGCTTCAAGGCCCTTTTCTTTCATATGTCTGGTTAAACTTCTTTATTGTGGTTAGGGCCAGAACCAATGTGAACTCCTCTGTAACTTAATTGGTATTAATATGAAATTATGATAATTGTTTTATTCTACTTTGTTCTTCATTGGATTATTCTTTATTAGTTTTGGCCATTCTAGTAAAGTTCTGAGGGTTAGAGTTTACAATAGGGATATTGGAACACTAATTCCTGAAAGCAGTAAAATAACAGTTTTTACATTGCCTAGGGATAGGAATGTATGATTGCAGAAATTACATGATGTATTCTCTTAATGCTTAGCTTGATAGGGAATCACTAAGGAATTAGGATTTCTAATTGGGTTAAAAGGTTAAATTACTAAGGGATTAGGATTTAGCCAATTATATGGAAATACATTCTCTGAACAATTTGAATTAATTGAAATTAATAACCAAGTTAAGTAAAGAAGGTAGGGAACAAAGGGGATTGTGCTCTGGCCACAATTATTTCTCATCACTGCGTACTAATCAACTTAAATTCGTTTTGACTTTTCGTTAATTTTCTGTTATTTACTTAATTTGCTTAATTCCTAAAATACAACCATATCCTCTTGAAACTTATTATTTGTCTTCTAATTTCTAAGATAATAAGTTGCGATAAGATTGCATTCAATCCCTGTGGAGACGATACTTTACTTACTCACTTTATTACTTGAAACGAACGGTACACTTGCCGATCGTGCAACAGCTGTTTTCATTGAGGCGTTTCACCAAACAGTTGGTGTGCACTCATTTTGTTCATGAAATTGAAAGGATTTTGCACATAGACTACACCAAAATTTTAGAGAACAAGAAGAAGAAGGATAATGACAGAACAAGCATTTCAAATTAAACCCAAAGTTGAATATTAATTCATGACTTCTTGACCTAAGTATGCTTTGAAATTTTAAAGGAAATCAATAAAACTACACTAGCACAATCTAGAAATACAAAAAAAAAAAAAAAACAAAATGGAAGCATGCATACTATGGCTGATTTCAATGGATGAGAAACTTACATGAGTACAATGGGATGAGGGATAGAAGTGGTGCTTGGGCGAGCTTAGGAGAAGAAGGAAATGCACAACCAAAGATATTTAAAAGATGAAAGTGTTTTGTGAAAAAAAATTGGGTAAAATCTGATTTTTACCTTGCTGAATCGTGCTGCAGACATAGGCTCGCCCAGGCGAGTTTTTTGCTCATGGTTTACTCGCCTGGGTGAGTTTAACCCCACTTTTTTTTTCATTTTTTTTCTTTTTTCTTTTTAGAAAAATATTTTATTTAACTTAGTTTCTTCCTATCCTATAAAGACCTTAATCTATATTTAAATATTTGTAAATATTTTAAGAAAACTAAATAATATAAATATTTAAGCAAAATAAACAATATTTAAAAGAAAGGTTAGAATGTACTAGGTTGCCTCCTAGAAGCACTTCTTTAACGTCATCTTAGCTGGACACTTTTGCTGTAGCTCAATCTTCTTGCAAGTGGATCACAGTGGTGAGTCTTTCAACATCACCACCCAAATAAGGTTTTATTCTGCTACCATTTACAGTCCATGTCCTTTTTGTGGCTGGATCTTCAAGGACTACAGCTCCATGTGACATGACTTCATTGATTGATGAATGGTCCAGACCATTTGGATTTCAGCTTACCTAGAAACAATCTCAATCTAGAATTAAATAACAAAACCTGTTGTCCAGGTTGAAAATTCTTTTTCAAAAGCTTTTTATCACGATAAAATTTAACTCGTTGCTTATAAATCTTAGAATTCTCATATGCTTAAGACCTTAATTCCTCCAGTTCATGAAGTTGGAGCTTCCTGTGTTCACCGGCTGCATTAGGATCAAAATTCAGAAATTTTAATGCCCAGAAAGCTTTATGTTCTAACTTAACAAACAAATGACAAGATTTGCCATAGACCAATTGGAAAGGTGTGAGTCCTGTAGGAGATTTGTATGCTGTTCTGTATACCCACAGAGCTTCATCTAGCTTGTGAGACCAATCTTTCCTTGATTGAGCAACTGTTTTCTCCAAAATTCTTTTAATTTCCCTGTTAGAAACTTCAGCTTGCCCATTGGTCTGGGGATGATAAGGTGAAGCGACCTTGTGTCTGACACTGTAGTGTTGGAGAACTTTCTTAAGTTGGACATTGCAAAAATGAGATCCTCCATCACTTATCAATACTCTAGGTGTACCAAACCTTGGAAATATATTTTTCTTTAAGAAGCGAATAATTGTCTTAGCATCAGCATGTTGTACAGCTATTGCTTCCACCCATTTGGTGACATAGTCCACAGGCAACAAAATGTATTCATTTGAGTAGGATGATGGAAATGGACCAATGAAATCTATTCCCTAACAGTCAAAGGCTTCTACCTCCAGAATGTGTTGTAGTTGCATTTCATTTCTTCTAGAGATTCCCCCTGTTCTTTGGTAGTTATCACACCTCTGAACATATTCATGGGCATCTTTAAACAATGTAGGCCAATAGAATCTTGATTGGAGAACTTTTGCAGCAGTCCTCTCCCCATTGTAGTGGCCTCCATAAGGTGAACTATGGCAATGTCACAGTATGCTCCTTGCCTCCCCTTGAGTTACACACCTTCTCAGGAGATTATCTACTCCAATTTTGAAGAGGTAAGGATCATCCCACACAAAGTATTTAGCATCACTGAAAAACTTTTTTTCTCTGGTGCCAAGTGTAATCTTTAGGAATTGCACCAACTACTTTGAAATTAGCCATCTCTGCAAACCATGGCCTTTCTGAAATGTTGAATAGCTTTTCATCAGGGAATTCTTCTTGAATAGACCTTGTGTGGTTACTTCATCACTGGTAAGTCTGGAAAGATGATCAGCTACATAATTTTCACTCCCTTTCTTATCCTTGATTTCTAAATCAAATTCTTGTAAAAGTAAAACCCAACGGATAAGTCTAGGTTTAGAATCAGCTTTGACTAGCAAATATTTGATAGCGGCATGATCAGTAAAAACTACAACCTTAGATCCTATCAAATAAGATCTAAATTTTTCCAAAGCATACACTACGTCAAGCAATTCTTTCTCAGTTGTTGCATAATTGATTTGAGCTTCATTAAAACTTTGCTTGCGTAATGTATAACATGGAAAACTTTGTTTTTCCTTTGTCCCAAAACTGCTCCTACAGCATAATCACTTGCATCACACATTATTTCAAAATCAAGGGTCTAATTTGGTGCAGCGATTATAGGTGCAAAAACTAGTTTTTGTTTCAAAGTATCAAAAGCTTTTAAACAACAATCATCAAAATGAAATAAAACTTCTTTATTCAAGAGATTGCTAAATGGTTTGACAATTTTGGAAAAATCCTTGATGAATCTTCTGTAAAATCCTGCATGTCCTAGAAAACTTCTAATGCCTTTGACATTTGTTGGTGGAGGTAATTTTTCAATAACATCCACTTTGGCTTTGTCAACTTCAATGCCATGCACAAAGATCTTGTGACCTAATACAATACCTTCAGTCACCATAAAGTGACATTTCTCCCAATTAAGCACAAGATTTGTTTCAATACATCGCTTCAATACAGTATCCAGGTTAGACAGGCATAATTCAAAAAAAGAACCAAAAACAGAAAAATCATCCATGAATATTTCTATACTTTTTTCAACAAGATCAAAAAAATAGCAAACATGCATCTCTGAAATGTAGCAGGTGCATTACAAAGACCAAAAGGCATTAATAACAAATTCATCGCATCACATTAGTTAAAAACATAGTTTTTCTTAAAAACAAGCATACATCAATCATAAATACATCACATCGATTAGTTAAAAACGTTTTTCTTGAAAACCAACACATAGCAAGGATAGGCAGTTATCTTCATAGTTGGGCTCCCTGGCCCCCAACTATGGTATCAAAACTATAACCAAATAATAAACTCTTCTTACCTAACTAGGAGTTCTCCTGTTAAAACCTCACAGTGTTGTTTTGAGATCCTTCAATACACCTGTTTTCGTCCAAACGTAAAGCTCTATATACCAAATCAAAGACAATTTAATATAGATTTCCAAGGTAAGATCAATATTGACATTTGGGATCAAATACCCACTCAAATCAAAAAGAGGTTGAAGACGATCCAATGGTTAACCAATCTAGATTGTGATTTTACCAAAATAGGTTTTGGGTCAAACTTGAAATCACTCAATTACAACGCAGCTCAAACAAACTCCACATAACTTAAAATCCACACTAAGCAATTGCACAAGGATAATTTACACAACAATTCAAATAATCTAAACTAATCAAATAATCAAATAACACAAGAAATACATTAAACATCTATTTTCAGTTATCGAAATTTCAGGGCGTTACAGGTTCCACCCCACCAAGTTTGCTCCATATATACATCCCCTTGTGCTTATCATGATTACATTTGATACTTAATTCTAATCTACTTATAGAATGAACTTTGAAAATTGCAATACTTCCTCAGTAGCTCTTGCATGTATAGTCTTCCAAGAAGATGCAATTAAGCTTCTGCATAATTAATAATTGTTTTTTTCTTTTCTTTGGACCCCCAATCAAAAACTAAAAATGAGAAGCAAAAACTTTTACACTCTTCAAATTAATTTGTACAAAAAATGAATGCCAAATTTTCTATAAGAATTGATCATATATGCTCTTCCTCTCTTTTCCTATCACTTATGTGCATATAATTAATAATATAACCTTAGGAAGCTTCGTCATGTCTAATAATTGTTTTTCTTTTCTATGTAAAACCAACCAATAACTAGAAAGCAATTTTTTTCCAAGTCCTCAAATATGTGTGCGACATATGAATGCAAAATATGTTTAATCTTACTAGTCACCACAACTTTACCTATGAGATTCAGAATTAATAATATATAATGAAAGCTAGAATTTGGAAATGGTTTAGTTTCACGTATAACTCTAAATAATTAGAGTACTCTTGCCTTCCCTTTATCTTATTTATTCCATGGTTGGGAGGCTATTTTAGGTATTCCTGATATCAACTCGTGTAGGTGAGCTTGGAGTGAACCTTGACGATGAAAACCAAGTTGAGAGGGAGTGGTATGGTGAAAAAAAAAAGATTTTTAAAATGGTTGTGTTAAAAATCATCTTAAGAAGTCTTTACTTTCTTAGACGGTTGTCAAAAAAATTGTCTTAAAAAATAGACTTTCTAAGACGATCCCATGAAAGAAGTGTCAAAGTCTATTTTCTAAGACGATTTTTTAGACAATCATCTTAGAAACATCAATTTTTCAACATTTTTAAAAAAAAATTCTAAGACAGTTTCGTGAAGAATCGATGTAAAAAGAACGAATCTAAGATGATTTAAACATCGTCGTGGAAAGTGTTAATTTTTCACGACGACAATTTCAAAAACGATTTTTGAACTGTCATGGATTGTGCTATAAAATCCACATGAAAACGTTTTTTTTAGTAATCATAGTGACAATTTTTACTGTATCCTATACTTATGATAAAGTATTATTGAGGTATGTATATATTGAAAAGTAGGAAAAAAAAATAAGACTTAAAATAATATTATGCACGATATCAAATATAATATCAACTTTTTAATATTCCAATACTACTAATAGTTTCAATTGAACTACATAAACGACTTGTTAAATAAGACATCACAACCCAAAGTACAGTCAAATTATTGAGGGATCCAACATATGAGAATAAAAATACTACATTTAACTTTTACAAACTTTATTCAAAGTCGTTCATAAAGCCCCAATAGAAGACGTGGTTGGAGCATAACTTGAAGTCCATGTTCCTTAGGCAAGGCTACGCCTAACCCTTCAGTCATTTCAACTTCAGCACCATCCTTTGTGAAAATATCAAACCCTTGAAGCAATCGAGCCAGAGTCAAGTGCAAGACTTGCAACCCAAATGTCAATCCAGGACATGACCTTCTTCCAATGCTAAATGGGATTAACTCGAAGTTTTCACTCATAAAGTTAATGTCATGATGACTGGTGAGGAACCTCTCGGGTTCAAACTCATTAGGGTTGGACCATACTTTTGGATCCCTTTGCAAGTTCCATAGGTTAATAAGCAAACGTGTTCCCTTTGGGACATGGTACCCAGCCACACAACAATCCTCCATGGCTTCCCTTATCCCTGTTAAAGGTGCCGGAGGGTACAAACGAAGGGTCTCTTTGATAATGGCATGTAGATAAGTGAGGTTTTTTATGTCAGATTCTTGAACCCATCTTTCTTTTCCTACATGGGTGTCCAGTTCTTGTTGGGCTGCTTTTAGGACCTTTGGATGATTTAGGAGCAAGGAGAGTGCCCATGTTAGTGTTATGGCTGTGCTTCCTGAGCCAGTAAGCATAAGAAGCTGCATTTAAAAATGAGGAGTTAAAGAATTACATTTTAGTATGCTGAAAACATCATAGAATTTTGAGTTGAGGATGGACCCAAAACATTAGAGTACTTGTTTAATTTAATTAGAAAGAAGTAGATGTTAAATTAGCTGAATCAAAATATGTAAATTTTAAGGGCTTGAAGATATATGAAACTTATTGAGTTCCTTTGTGTGGGAAATATATAGAATAAGATTAACTATAATTAAAAGATAAAAATTGTACACATTAAAAATATAGATCTTATAATTAGTATTGTAAGTATATTTATTGATTAAAAAAAATTTAAAATAAAATTTTTATTATAAAAATCATACCTAAGTATAAAAAATCATGAACAACATAATTTTATATATTTTAATAAAATATTTTTATTTTTAATTCTTTAACTTGTGAATAATATTTGTCTAAAAATATTAAGTAATTTATGTATGTAACTGGTATTATTTGTCCTTAAATTTGGCATTGGCCGTGCGATAATAATAGAAAGGATCAAAGGAACATGTTAAAAGTTAAATTTTTGGAAAAACGAAATCTATATGGCATAATAAATTAAATAACCAAAGTTGACGTGTCACCCTCTTGTAAAAAATTTGGAATCTAAACTAACGGAAGCACTTCCAAGCAATCAAAGATATATACAAGAAAATGAGTAATTAACGTGGTGTGAACATAATTATATATAATATTTTCTCTTAAACATGTAGTTATAGATTTAATTTTTGACTTATATATATGAAAATATATTTATTAAAAAATAATTTTTTAAATAGATTTCAATACCTCAAAGAATTAATAATTAACTTTAAAAAAAATACCTTGATTCACACCAAACATACAAGGGAAGATTTAGAGGACTAATAGCACGTGGGGTTCAATCCCACATGAGTTAGATTCATCTAAGAATCTCATTGAATTAGTAAATAAGATAAATAAAAATAATCGTGGTCGATGTAAATCTGCACACTTTAGATTCAGGGAGGCGTGGGTCCTAGCTCCCCTCCGTCAACTCAAGACTTCAAACACATTTGGTTTGTTCTATTTTTATGATTCTTTAGACGATAAAATACATGTTTAGTAATTATTTTTACAAACTTTCTAAACATGAGCTAAAATTCAATTAGCATATATTGATAGAATAAAATAAATTTGCATTATTATTTAATTATATATAGATTTTTATATGTGATTAATTATTGACTTTTTTAAAAGACATATCTTAAATAATTTTTACATATTGTAATATTTTTTACACTAAAATCAAAATAAATAAATTTCTTAATGTGTCTTTGCCATTAAAATTTCGAATTTACTTTAATGATTATCATTAGATAATGAGTAGTGATTATGTATGACTTATTTTGTAGTGTATGTTGGTCGACGAAAGACAGAAATATGAAGGAGAAAAAGAAAGATGAGAAAGGAATTGATAAATTGGATAAGTAATTAGATAGGAAAACAAGAAAATGAAATAAAATAGAAGGTATGAGAATAATTATTGCTAGATAATTACTACTATTGAGCATGCCAAGAAAACGTACCGCTGATGTTGCTTTGATAACCATCTCCCACTTATAGCCACAAATCTCTTTTTCCTCTTGGAAAGCAGATATCATCACATCCATGAAGTCGCTTTCACATTTACTGTCCTTCGCCTCACCTCTCTTTCTTAGATGTTCTTCCAGCCACTTCTCAAGAATAAGGTCCATTTCCTTATTAGTCCTCTTCATGAAACTCACATACCCTTGGAAATCAATCCAACTAAGGGATGGAATAGCATCAGCTACCACAAAAACACCACATAGATATGTGGCATCTCTGATAGCGTTTCTTAGCCTCCATGCCTCATTGTCTTCTTGATTAACTGTGTCCCCTCCAAATCTCTTCCCAGCTATCATCCTCACAATTATATTGAAGGTCATGTGCTCCAATAAATTGCTTATAGGCACTTGAGTTGTTGAGCCATTCACGTTCTTTGGACATGATATTGATGAGTAAAGGTCTTTGACAAGAGACAATGTTTCAGTGTCTCTCACATGCTTTAGCTTTTCAAGCTTATAGCTTGAGAGGATCTCAAGGATTGCCATTTTTCTAATTTCGCGCCAATACTTCCCATAAGGGGAAAAACCAAAAACTGCATTGTTGTAACCTAAGATTTTCCCTGCTGCTGTGATAGGCCTTGAGGCAAAAGCTTTGTCATTAGTTGTGAGGCACTCCTTGGCAATTTCCCTGCTATTCACCACTAAGGTGGGGTGGCAACCCAATTTGAGAGAGAAAATTGGACCATATTTCTCAGCAATGGCTGAAAAGGTCCTGAAATACGGTTTTCTAGCATTGAGAAGATGGAGATGACCTATGAAAGGTAAAGCACCACGAGGTTCGGGTACTTTGTTACCCTTTCTTTGTTTAGATCCATTAAGAGATATAATGGACCTAAACACAATGTATGCAATTAACAAAGCTAAGATTCTTGCAAAAGTTTGGACATATGAAGCAGAATCCATAGGGAGGGTTGAGTAGCCACAATATCTGCAAATCTATTTATAGGATCTGAACTCTCTTGCATTGTTGAATAACATATGAGAGGATCCCATGAACGAGACAACAAAATAATTAGTTGGACAAATATCAAACTTGTTGCGTGTGATGTAGGCCCTTCATAGCAAAATATTTGTGGCAATTAAATTTATTTGACAACTTGATCCAATAACAATTGAGGAAAAGTGGGTTTAAAAAATCAATGACGTCATTTTATATCAATTATGAGAGAATCAATGTTAAAAATTGTTTGAGTGACATTTCTGTAAATAATTGAATGAATTTTTGTGATGTTGTGTTTTTTAAATTGTTTAACAAGTGATTTAATTAGATTGTAAGAAGAACTAAATTTAATTTCAGTGTTTATAATTAATTAATTATTATGGAGTGATGGTGAGTAGTGTTTTCATGTATGATTATGTTTACATATGTTAAAATTATGACACCATAAAATTTATTATGAATAAAGATGTACTTTTTTATTTTTGTAAAATATTTTTTATTTTTTATTTTTATAAACATGCTCATTGATCCAATTGTGAAAACATACTACTAAAAAATTATTTTTCACATCAGTTTTTAACACATTCAACAAATCACCGACGTTGAAAGTATTAACGTTATCATCAATTTTTGAAAATCGATGTTAACATAATTACACAATATCGGTTTTTAACAAAATTGATGTCGCTTAATAAGAAATTAATGAAAAAAAAATTAAATATGTAAAATCAACATCAATTTTTTCAAAAAATCGATATTGTGATTCACCTGACAACATCGATTTTTCTAAAAATTGATGTTGTTTAGAAAAAGAACTTTCTACATCGGTTCTTCTAAAATTGATGTTGAATAGTACTTACAACATCGATTTTGTCTAAAATCGATATAGAAAGTTCCTTTTCTACATCGATTTTCCTGTAACCGGTGTTGTATAGTCATTTTCTACATCGTTTATTACATAACTATTGTAGAATGTCATTTTTAAAAAATATGATATATTCTTTTTATTTCCCTTGTAATTTTAAAGATGCATTAAAAACTTAAACAAAAATTTAACGCACTTCTATTTTTTGTGACTTTCTGAATGGGAAACATTAACAAGGTTATACTGGCAATTTCTAACAATTTACATGTCAACAAATTCTAAATCATTTGAAGAAAATGAAAACAAATTAAACAACTTAGGTTGTCTAGCTTTGGGATTAGGCTCTTGCAGATCCTTAGGTATAGACTGTGACTTTGAATTTTTTTATGGATACAGATATTATAGCTAGAGTTCTAGGTTCTTTATTGCCAAAAAATTATAGTTACATTACTGATTTTTCATGTAGAAAAATTAATCAAATATAATAAACACATATATTACAAAGGTGTTAGATATATATTCTAGTAAAATTTCTGAGTTCAAGTATGTTTGACAAACAAACTTGGATTTGCTTTCCCTTCAACATCCAAGCAAGTGTTAAAACACGGAACCAAATTAGAAGAAGGACCCAAAAATCTCAAATTTAAAGACATGTGTCTTCAACAATTGAAAGTTATAATGACATAGTATATACACATAATCACCAAAATCTAAGGCATAATTAATAGGTCAATGACAACCAAAGTCAAGGAGCATAAAACCTAACGAGATATTTAAAAGCATTTGTGCAACTAGACTAATTTTCAATGAATAAGAAAATAATGAGAGGATTCATAAAAAGAGTACACAAATAAATACTAGGCCATAAGTCACTAACCTTTAGGTGTAAGACCTCTATAGATATGCTTGCTTCTTGCAACCAGCATCAACATGTATGTCTACCATTGGAATATATTCATCATACCCAGACAAGTTGTTGGCATAACTTGTTTTCCTACTATCTTAGCTTAACAAAGAACACAAATGCGAATTATGAATACAAGACACAATATAATATGCCCAAGAATGAATGAATTACGAAATAAAACTTCATTGCCATTTAATTTTTAGCAAGGAGTGTTCATAAATTGATCCAATTCAGTGCAAACCAAATAAATCAAAAACCAAAAAGAAAAGAAAATAATATATATATATATATATATATATATATATATATATATGTATGAAATTACTGTACTAATTAATTTTTTATGGTCTTATCATCTAAATCAAGTCTTCTTATTCTAATATTTTTATAAGCTCAATAATTCAAAATTAGTTTGAAATTTTCTTTTCATCTCTAATTTCTTTATTATATAAATCTTGTATTTACATAAAATTATTAAGTTTTTAACAAAGAATGAGTTGGGTAAACAAAACTAAGTTACTTTAACAATGATACAACATAAATTACAAGAGTTTGGAGGTAACGTAATACCACTTTGTAAACATCTAAGATTGTGGTGCTGGAATCAATGTGCCTCTTGGCAGCAATAAAGCAAGCATGAAACTTGATTGCAAATTACATAAGTTCGTTTGGATTGACCTTTCCAAGTCTTTCAATATAAACAAGCCTTCCTTCCTTGTTGATGCCATGATGCCCATGTGGATACTCCACGACTTCTTCTAATTCCTTGAACCCAAAATCCTGAAGAAAACACGAATCAGTAGGTAAGCCAACCAATCACTGCAAAAGCATGTCATGTTCCTTGTACTCAAACCTGCCAAAGCAGAAGCCAAACAAATGCCCCAAATTCCACTGCATTTACCTTCATAATAGTATCAGCACCAAACTCCTTCCTCCATTGTAGCAACAACAATAGGCGGGACTTCAAGTATACCTTATGAACAAAGAGAGAGAGTGTTTCGTCTTGTCTAAGACAAGATGAGTTTCCTCCACCTGATCGGTAATGTTAAGAAGCTTCTTCTACGACCTCAGAATCCCTGATTCGTCATCTTCTGGTAACTCCAAAATGTCGAGGAAGATCTTTGGCAGTTTGCAGCCGAAGGGCATTCAAAGCTTCACGCCAACGGAACAAGATAACAAACCTCAGGGTAATTGTCACCATTAATCTTCTGCAATCGGGTAAGGAGTTCCCGGGAAGACTTTGTAAAGTTTTGGAGGCCTTATAATGTCAATCATACAACAAAAGTCTTACTTGTATGTTATAAAACTTTATATTAGAGTAGTAAATACAAAGATGAAAATTTTAGGTAACATAATACCACTCCGTGAACATCTAAGATTGTGGTGCTGGAATCAATGTGCCTCTTGGCAGCAATAGAGCAAGCATGAAACTTGATTGCAAAAGCTTTCTCGAACTCCTGCATATGGTACTTCACATACCTATCCAAAGTTGTAAATTGCATAAGTTTGTTTGGATCGACCTTTCTAAGTCTTTCAATATAAACAAGCCTTCCCTCCTTGTCGATGCCATGATGCCTATGTGGATAGTACTGATATCACAAATTCACTCGTTGTGATATTTCAGGCCCACTCTCTCTCACACACACTGGTGCACTCACACAAACACAAACACACACAAATTTACTGGGGCAGAAAACTCTCTAATATTATTGATAATAGTCTGCCAAAGCCACACCGAACTCTTTACATAATGTGCTATTTATAAGCAACAAAACCCTAAACCTAAAACAATTCAAATTCAAATCTAAACAATATCTTTCCTAATATCTTTCTATAATATCTCTTTTCATATCTTATCTTCCATCATATCTTATCTACCCATATTACTCCTTTTAAAATTCAAACTACATAACTAACAATATTTATTTAAACGTTTATCCTAACAAAATCCCCCCATAAACTTTAAATACTTCTTCCATCTTTCATTCCCATCATCTTCTTGCAATTCTCTAGCAGCAACGTCGGCAGTGGCTTTGTGAATATATCTCCGACTTGTTCTCGGCTCGTCATATAACTCAACTCCACCTTCTTCTCTTTTACTTGATCTCGGATGAAATGAAACCTGACATCAATATGCTTGCTTTTCTCGTGATTAACCAGGTTCTTCGCTAACTCAATAGCCGACTTGTTATCTACCCGGATCTCGGTTGTACCGACTTGAACTTGCTCCAGCTTATCCAACAAAATCCTCAACCACACTGCATGACACACACACCAGGATGCCGCAACGTACTCGGCTTCACATGTTGATAAAGTCATAATTGGTTCCTTCTTTGACATCAGGCAAAAGTTATATTTCCCATGAAGAATACATAGCCAACCGTGCTCTTCCTATCGTCCACGTCTCCACACCAATCATTATCCGAATATCCCTTCAGCCTGTAATTTTCCGACTTCGAATAGAAAAGTCCTTGTGTGATTGTTCCTTGAATGTACCTCAGTATCCTCTTAGCCGCCTTCCAATGAGAATATCTCAGCTCTTCCATAAACCGACTTATAACTCCAACACTCAAACACAAATCCGGCCTCGTACACGTCAAGTATCTCAAGCATCCGACCAAACTTCTATAGTTTCTCGGATCAACTCGTTCTCCTCCATCATACTTTGAAAGTTTTGTACCGGGTTCCATAGGTGTTGAAACCGGGTTACAATCCGCCATCTTAAATCTCCTCAGGATTCCCTTCGCATAACTCTCCTGAGACACAAATATTCCATCTTTGTCCTGTCTGACTTCCAAACCGAGAAAATATCTCATCAAACCGAGATCAGTCATTTCAAACTCTCTCGACATCTTCTTCTTGAACTCTCGTGCCATCTCCTAACTATTCCCCATAAAAATCAAATCATCAACATATAAAGCTACAAGCAATAAACCATCACCTTTCTTCTAAACATATATGGCATGCTCATAGGGACACTGTTCAAAACCATCCTCCTTGAAATATGCATCAATGCGGGTATTCCAGGCTCTCGGTGCCTGTTTCAGTCCGTACAAAGCTTTCTTCAATCTCAACACTTTCT
>QARZ01000500.1:0-40855 GCA_013407115.1 Glycine latifolia
GCGTACAGTGCTTCAACTCTGGAAGATGGTGAGACTGAGGTCGCGTCCGTCAAAGCTAAGGTTAGGGATGCAAAATGGGCAGTGAGTATGAGAGTTGAGGTTAGGGATGAGGGAAAAGAGAAGCGCGCGACAATGGTGGTATTTGATTTGGGGGCCAGTTATAATAACAAGAACAACATCGATTTTCATTCAAAAACCGATGTTAACTACTGAACCTTAACATCGGTTTTCTTAAAAAACTTGAAAACCGATGTTAACTAGTCCACCTTAACATCGGTTTTCTTAAAAAACTTGAAAAGCGATGTTAACTGGTCCACCTTAACATCGATTTTCAAGTTTTTTAAGAAAACCGATGTTAACTTGTCCATCTTAATATCGGTTTTCTTAAAAAACTTAAAAACCGATGTTAATAGAGACTACTTAACATCGGTTTTTAAGTGTTTTAAAGGAAACCGATGTTAAAATACTCCTTTTAATTACGAATTTGCCTCCGCGTTTTCGTTAACATCGGTTTTCATACAAAACCAATGTTAATGTAGCGATGTTAAAAGCTATTTTTTTAGTAGTGCAAGATCAGGATTCTCATAATTTACTCTCCTTGTTGGACCCACAAACCTTGTAAAGCCATTGAGTCCCAGGTACCGGCTTCAACCCAACAACCTCATACCTTAGATAGCACTCAACACCATGAAGAGTAAAGACATTTTATTTGTAAAGTAAAATGGTTAAGTAAAACTTATCCAAATTTACTGGTATCAAGCTCAATGTCTTCCATATTGATTGCTCTATAGTCAGGAGAATTAACGGATCCTATGTTTAATGCAGCACAAGGATTGGTAACAACTGAAATTCCTAGAAGTTGTTGGAAGGATTCTACCCTCCGTATAAAAGAAAATGTACTAAATATGAGTCTATCAACAATATAGATAGATAAATGTGAAAGTGCATGGGTCACCAATCTTCTGCCTTCTCACATCATCTACTTCTAAAATGTTTTACTTCATCATACAAAATATTATTTATCTTTAAAATATTCCTTGACATAAAGTTACACAGAGGATGTGATAAATTGAAAATTTGAACAAAAACAAATCATAAAAAAAGATATTTTATTATTCCTAAATCATTCAACCAAAGTATGGATTGTAATCTTTAGTTACCGGTTAAGTTGAATGAAACACTTTCTTCGTTCCTAAATCTGGATCTTATAATGATCAAGTCACATTAAAACAGAAATTACATGGTAAAACCAACCTGAAAGTAATTAGTATGAACAACTGAACTACCAACATGTCCCAATACAGAGGCATCATATAATGACAGTATATTTATGAACTGTGTGGAGAAATACCACCTGAAAACAAGAAAGAGGAGAATAAACAACCTTCGTGTTTATTCATTTAACTAATATCCAATGACCCAAGTGAGTTGTTACTAAGATCCACTAGCAAGTTGAAATCAATGGAAAAACATCATATCCTAATACCCCTTTCTTGCATGGACCGACCCAGACTTAACTGAGAAAAAGGGTGAATCATAACAAATAAAATTCATTCAATAAATGTATACCATTAATTTTGATATAAAATATCGTATTTCTTATATGCATGAAAATAACTAATAATTACTAAAATTTTAACAATTTTTTAATGTATACTAACAAATATTTATCTTCAATCTTATTACGAAATTTAGTCTAAGTTTTTTTGAAGGAAATGCAGAAAGTTAAGAGATAAAAATTAATTATATAATAATTTAAATTTTAATAAAATATAATATTCAATTTCAAATCAAATTTATTTACTTAGTAAAAAAATCAAATCATATTTATTTAAAATAAATAAATAATAATAATAATATAAAAGAAATTAGAAAAAGATCAGGGCATCCTCACCTTAATCTGAGTCCGTTCATGCTATCTTGTACAAATTCTCTATGCTGGTATTCTATTATGATTTATTTATAGTATATGAATAAATATTCTTTTAAGATGTGAGATGGTTCCATGTTTTTCAGTCTTACATGGGGACATAAATAGGAATAGAGAAACTTGCCATATTGTCATCCGGAGTGATAGATCAGATCATAAAAGTTAGGTTTAGAATTAGAATGACTAATAATTAATTAGAAATTAAAGTATCTTTTTAAAATACATTAAATCAAAAATAAAAATATCAAATTTATAAAAAAGGTCTTTAGGCTTTAATTAAAAAAATAAAAAATTTAATTTAATTATTGGATGCAATAAAAAATAAATAATGTGATATTACGTTATATGATTAAATAATATATAACTCAGTAATGTAATTTATTTTAAATTAACAATCACATACAAATAATTTGAATACATGTTGATATGAAATCACGGTGATTTGTTATTGGTTGATAATTAAATATCAATGAAAGAATACAGCAATGAACCACCACATCCATGCACTATCACATAATTTATTGAAGTAAATTAAATATAAAATCAACTATAAAAGATATATATGAAGGCTCTAACTTATGAATAAGTTTAACAATTTCTATGAATCAAAAATCATAACAGATATAATAATACACTATATATTATAAATCAACTATAACATATATATATATATATATATATATATATATATATATATATATATATATAATTCTAACTAATGAATTAGTTCAGCACTATGATCAATTGTCGTAATGAACATCGTTGACCTCCACCGTAGGAATAGAAAAAATAATAGCTAAGCATCCATCTTGTCCACGGAAACTTGTCTGCAATTCCTTCGGTTCCGGCGTCTTTACAAAGGACGAAACCATTATTGAAAGTGCATATTAAAAAAACCACCTTCTCCTTTATCAATTCGTAGTTCTTCTCCATGGCTAAATATGAGTCTATCAACAATATAGATAGATAATTGTGAAAGTGGATGGATCGTCAATCTTCTACCTTCTCACATCATGTACATCTAAAATGTTTTATTTCTTCATACAAAATACTATTTACCTTTAAAATATTCCTTGCCATAAAGCTACATAGAGGACATGAGAAATTGAAATTTTGAACAAAAACAAATCATAAAAAAGGTTATTTTATTATTCCTAAATCATTCCACCAAAGTATGGATTGTAATTTTACATGTCAATTTGAATGAAACACGTTATTCTTCCTAAATCTGAATCTTATAACGATGTATATTATGTAGAGTGAACAATTGAACAACCAACAGGCCCCAATACATAGGGATCATACGATGATAGCATAATTATGAACAGTGTGAAAAAAATACCACCTGAAAACAAGAAAGAGGGAGAATAAGATATAGAAAGACAACCTTCGATATTGTTATTAACATCCACTAGCAAGTTGAAATCAATTACCCAATTAACTAGAATCCAATTACCCAAGTGAGTCAAGGGACTGTTACTAATATCCACTAGCAAGTTGAAATCAATGGTAAAACATCCTAAACTATTAACTAGTATATGAACTATAAGTATCCAATGAAGTTTTTAAAGCTTCTCATGAGAGAAAATATTCTGCTTCCATGTAGATGCTAACTACATTGGAACTGCACCTCCCACGAGAAAGAGTCTGCAATTTAGACCACATATTACAAGATACATAATAAAAGATAATATTTAGTTAAGTGATTAAAAAAGGGAAACATCAAAGGAACTTTGACTGTCCTAACAACATCCATACCATACATGGCACGAATAATACCACATTCCCACCTTATTAAAGTCTGAGTTCTGGAAGTAAATCCAGTTTTTTCAAAGGTGAGTACTATATTATCTTAATATTGAAATTCCCTTTTATCAAAATGGGAACTAGGTTAAATTGTGGTTGTAAAAGCCTATTTATTTCAGTAAGCTGCTGCAATTTATATTGTCTGTGTTAAATAATGTTTTACCAAGAAAAAGTGATACTTAAGAAGCATTGCGTTACAATTGAGCATTCTATGCCATGTTGAAGGATCAACACGATCACCTTTCCCATTGATTGCAGACTGGCAATTCATCATTAGTAACTACAAATTCAAAAAATGTTCAAATAATACGAATATACTAGATATGCCCTTACTTTATATCTTTGTAACTTCATTTTGAGCACTTCAAATAAAAAGAAATTACAAAAAAAATACAATATAACAGGTACAAAACATAATTGAGGATTAATGAATTAGAAAGAAACTGACAGAATACAAAAACAATATAAGAATCTATTATATTATAAAGAGAGATGAAAAATTACAAAGCCAGGTAGTTTAAGGAACCTGGGACCTCCCAAACAAATTGTAATTTGCAATACTAATCCATTTTCCTAACTCGTTAAGTATACTTTATATAATGTTTATTACAAAAAATGAGAAGAAGAAACTTAGCACAAATTATGATACTATCGCAACTTCCTCCACGCTTTTAATTTAAAAGTCCCTAGAAAATCCTTGTAGTTCTTGTAACATCTGTTGGTCAAGGTCATTAGGTAATTGCTGATTTGGAGTTGGAACCCACCTGTGATAGTCAGGAAATTATAGATCTAGTGGAGGAATCAACTTCTCTTGGTCAAGATGGTGAGACAATTTTAGTAGTAGGTCAGAGAGAGGTAATTTTAGTAGATTGTTAGTAAAATCAAGATGATCGTCAATGAAGTCAGAAAATTCCAGATCTAGTGGAGGAGTCCAGTTCTCCTGGTCAAGAAGATGGTGAGGTAATTCTGGAAACTGTTGATTTGGAGTTGAAACTCAGCTATCATGGTCCATGAAGTGAGGCAGTTGATGAGTTTGTAGATCTTGTGACGGAATCCACTTCTCTTGGTCAAGTTGGTGAGGTAAGGGTGGTAGATCAGGGAGAGGTAATTCTAGTAGATCAGGGAGAGAAGCCAAATCAATATGGTCATCAATTAAGTCAGAAAATTGGTGAATTTGCAGACCTCGTGGAGGAATCCACTTATCCTGGTCAAGAAGATTGTGAGGTAATTCTGGAACCTGTTGATTTGGAGTTGGAACCCAGCTATCATGGTCAATGAAGTGAGGCAGTTGCTGAGTTTGCAGATCTTGTGGCAGAATCAACTTCTCTTGGACAAGTTGGTGAGGTAAGGGTGGTAGATCAGGGAGAGGTAATTCTAGTAGATCAGGGAGAGGAGCCAAATCAATATGGTCATCAATTAAGTCAGGAAATTGGTGAATTTGCAGACCTCGTGGAGGAATCCACTTATCCTGGTCAACTGGTTGTGAGACCAAGGTTGTGTCATGTATGCTGGGTTTTTTCCTCTGTCTTTTGCTTTGTTTGACACTACTATGGTGGAGAAAAAACTTTTGCGCATGGCTAGCAACTTGCAAGGGATTTTTTGTCAACCCACACTTTTGTGCAATCATTGTCCAATTACCTTTACCAAATCTCTCCATCCCAAGAAGAAATAACCTGTCACAAAAAGGCAAAAAGATAGTGAATATTTGAAAACAAGGTATATAATATAGAGGAAATAATCCTCTAAACCGAACTGCAAAGCACAGAAATAGCAATGCTTACAAATTGAGCCCAACCAATCTAAATTCTATACAACTACTGTAAGAGAGAAAATGAAAAACAAGGGCTGGAACCACAAGGAGAATGTTGGAATATACGAAGATACAAGAGAAGACCAGCCCTGTACATAAAAAGCAAGCCACAACCACAATATCCCTCATTGTAACCACCATACACATTATAAGCAAAAGCATGAACTACCCCACATTGTAGCATAACCAAAACAGAAACCAGAGGGCAAGTGTTCATCATAACAAAATTGTAACTTATCCATGAGGTGGTGAATTTTGTGTTCAATTGTTTCGCGCAAAGAAAAAAAAAGCCCTAGAAACTTATTAACAGTAGATGAATAAAAACTTAAAAATTTGAAAAACGAAAAAATAGCTAAACTATTATCTTTTAAATTTGGGGCCACCTTCCACAGCACACTCCCGTCGCACCTCCGAGGTATGACAACATAACAAGTACAAAACAGAATTGAATACAGAGAAAAGATTGAAGACAATTGATTCAAGTGTTTTCTACAGTCAAAACAGAAAGAAACAAATCCTTAAAACCCATTCCAAAAATTGAAAAGAGAGAAAGAAACACAGAATAAATCTTTCTTTCTTTGACACACATACATGTGTTCCTCTTGGGTCCAACGAGTACTCTTGTTTATCCTCTGCAGCTGAGGCATTCTTGATTCTTGGAGTTAAAACTTGAAACGGTTCTTGAAACGATAGAAGAAGATATCCGTTTGTAATGAGAGAGACTCCTCAGTCAAAGGCGCCCTCAACTTAAATAGATTTCCCCAATTAATGTTAACCGTCCGATTTCGATGTATGTCGGTGAGATGCGAACCTCCTTGCCGCGCTCAACTTAAATATTTCGTAATTTTATTAACCGCGAAAACACACGTGCGACAGTGTGTCTTATCTTATAAGTTGCACTAAATTCTTTTATACTTAAACTAATTTATATAAATTATGGTCCCATGGTATTTAGGTACATTAATCAATTTATCTGGAAAATAATCCTAGCAAAAACACATATTTGGGGCACTGTCACGTTTGTGTATCCATATTTTTATTGTGCTATTGTACTTTTATTATGTTAAATTTAATATTTAGTCTTTTTTTTTTATTGAATGAGAGAAATTAATTTATAATTTGTCACTTCTTTAAATAGAAAAAAGGATAGTTAAAGAGTATCAATACCATTTGGAGTAAGTAAACTAAAAAAGTATATCTACTAAAAATTAATATAGCCTTTATATATTTGTATAGAATAGCTAGCTAGGTTATAATTACTTAATAAATAAATATACTTAACTATTTTTTTAATAATTTTTAATTTTCTGTTTGACAACCCAATAAAATCAAGTACTGTGTAAGCGAGAGACAATGATAAAGGATAATATTTTATGATATTTATGGTATAAATATTTATATTTTAATTTTAATTTATAAATGTATTGGATATTCATAAACTAAAAATACTTTTAATTTAATTTAAATATTACATTTTTATATTTGGTAATTAAATTTGTCTGTAATTATTAGTGACAAAAGGTTTGCTGACCAATAAAATTGGTTCTGGTAGTATTGGGTCAATCGGGCCATTGGCATTTTAGCTTAAAACGTGTTCATGAATAACCAATAAACCTATTTCGAATAAGTTATGTACGTTTGGAGTTGTCTATGCATGTTAGATAACATATGTGGGACACTTGAAGACACATAATACTGAGAAAAGTAGTTCATCGATATAGCAAAAAAAGAAACTATCTTGAAGAGAACCAAGCTTGTATGAATTGAATATGACTAACAGAGTATTCCATGCCAAGCTAATCAACATTGAACCTCTCAAGACTTGAACCAGTTTGATGATAGAATTTCATAATTTCCAAAGTCAGATGGTTACAGCAAATCATAAGCTCCAATTCACAATCTTGCTATTTTTTTCTTTAAGCTTGCTGCATAACTAATTTATTAATTGGTTGAGTGAAAAAGTTTTGATCAATACCTCCCTTGGATATACTTCTTAGGAAACCTGTACCAAAAGCAAGATTGATCATTAGTTACGTGACTGTATACTGTGGGTGATTTACCAAAAATGGGTTAAAAATTAATACTAATTATATATCATAATGAGTTTGATCAAGAAAATATTTATTAAAATGGATGATTTTTGCCACATAGGAAGTAGGATGTGTCACCCTAGGTGGTACTTAATGTTTTTTATTTGTCCTGTGATTAGAAGCGCCAATCTGATAAGTTCCATAGTGTCATGTATTTAGCATCAAGCATTTTCACTCAATTTAGATGAGGAGAATAGTGTAAAATTTTCACTCAATTTAGGGTCGGTCAAGCCGATCCAAGATACCTATAAAATCAATCTCAACCTATCATGCTTGTGTTATTTTGATGAGCTTACTTATAATAAGTATAAATGTATAATTAATTAGGAAAAAAAGGGATATGCATGCTTAGTAACAACGAATGTAGTAATAGATGTATTTTTATTTCTTTAGGTAACTAAGAATGAAGTAATACGAGTATGTATTTTAGTATTGTTATAATATACTACAAATTATGATAGATAGAAATTGTTATTTCCTTTAGTACCTCTTTGTATATGTTATTGTCGTCTAATACTAACGAAAGTTTTGGCTTAAAAAAAAAACAAACATAAAAATATTTTTCGAGACAAAAAATATCGTTTAAACCTCAATTTTTTTAATATATTTTTTTCATTCCATTTGTACACAATTATTTCAAGTATCCCAATGACACATTTTTAGGCTTCATTTTATTTATATTATATATTTGTGCTATAATAAAGGAGATTCATTTAGTCATAATATTAATTGTTTTATTTAAAATATCATTATTATTATTTTTATCCATTGGAGTCAAATCAGGATATTTATAACAATCCACATCCTAATCAGAGTTAGACTCTTATGTATTTTATTAAGAAAATCTATTTTAAAAAATGAAAATGAAAATTACAATTGTAATTGTAATTGTGTTTGAATTATTGATTAACATTTTATTATATAATTGTATTTCATTGTAAACTTTGTAATTATAATATACTCTTCATTTTTTAAACTTAACTAAAAATAGAAATAATGATTAACTAAGTACATTGGAATAAAAACAAAAATATGGTGAGTTTATTTATTTAAACTTATTCTTTTTTAAAAAATATTTTTCAATAAAATATGTGTTTCGAGTTGATCGTCACTAAATTGAGTGAAATGCCACTCAACATGGTGAAGCTTTCCAGTGTAACATCTCCTACTACATCACAAACAAAAATCACAAACAAAAAACACATGGTGTCACCCAGTATTGTGCCTCCAACTTCCTACAAGACAAAAATCACTCATATTTTATAAATACTTTCTTGATCAACTCATTATGATAATTAGTTTTCATATTTAGTCCATTTTGGTAAAAAAAAAAAAGCCATATAATGTTTACTTATTTGTAAGAACAGCCTTGGTAGCAACTTTCCAAATCACGATTATAGCATGTATCTCGCGTTTGTAAGAAAAGTTTATTCTAAAATTATAATATATCAATATACATTCATGACATAATATAAATTTGATACTCATATAAAGTTGAGTCAATGTTTGAATGTAACTGTTTGCTTATTAATTTATGTGCAGATTTGCTATAAAACCTTCAAAGCACACTGTCTTTATAATATTTTACTTTGAATTATTTTAAACAAATCTTCCTCAAATAAAATATGAAACACCTGCAACATATCATTCTTAATCATTGTGATCATCAACTAAAGTACAAAGAAAATACATAAATAAATCACTTCATGGATGAAAAACGAAGTTACCATAAGATATATGAACTATAGAAAAAGGTGTAAACGACGATAACCTTGAAAATGAGAATCTATCTGCCATTTTCCTTATTCTTCAAATTTGTAGAAATGTCAAAGTTTGTTGCACGAGGACCATAGTCTCTTAATTTCTCCTCATGCCCATGAAGGTCCATCTACATTACTCTAACTATTTTGAAATCCTACAACAAACACCAAGCAAAGTTCAAAGTTCAGCGCTGAAACAAACTTAGAATGAGGACTCTGCAGACCCTATGGACTTTGCCATAGATTAAGCTTTCAATAGACAAATTAATTAAAATATGAATGATTATTACATAATTATAAAAACTTCAAATAAATATAAAAATTAAGAACAGTTACATCAATAATATATGAAAGTAGCAAACATCAATGGAGAACTATGCAATTCACCATCTGCATTTTTGTTCTCCATTCTCTTTCTCTTGCCTTCCTGCAACAAACACACAAATTATAAAATATAAGACCAAAAATGTTGCATAATGATAAGGAGATACATGGTTATTCCATGCTTTTGAAGGCAAGCATGATTTTACATTGTCAATCCCATACCCAACAACTTATCAACCATATAAAACCAAAATATATGAATTAATTGAAGAGGCTCCCATCGCTATGGGAAAAGGGAGAGAAAGAGAAAACTGACCTGGTGGCTAGAATTGAAGAAGACAAAATGGCAATGAAATTGCAAAAAAACACAGAAAGATAAAGAAATCAATTGAAGAAAGAAAAATTGAATCAAAGAGATAAAAAGAAGAAAGAGATTTGGTAAACTTAAGAAATAACTGACAGCAATGCAAACCTTAGTGAGAATAGATTGAACAAGACAAAGTGGTAGACTGCATATTGAAATTAAGGATTGTGGCAACAAAATGTAAGGTTAGTATTTGAAATAGTAATTCCATTTGAGAAATATAAATTGCTTTCAAGCACAAAAATGTGAATGATAACGTTGCAGCAATTGCATCTTTGTTCTTACCAAAATCTGGAAATTCCACGTGTGAGGATGGCGCAACCAATGTGGACTCCAAATTCTGCACGTCGGACGATGAGTAGGCTTTGTTTAGAGGAGGAACCTGCAAAACAAAGGAAAAACACTCTGACGCTCAAGTACATCAATTATAAGGCAATGACTAAGTGTTATTTCATAAGAGTAAGAGTATGAGTATTCAAGTATACACTCAAATCTGAATGGAGTGTATTCAGAGTGAGTTAGAGAGAACCTGTAAGGCTATATTTATAGTATGGAGTGTGGGCTTTGGACCTTTGTTTCTTGATAATCTGTTGATAAGACAATAACAAATAATAACAGGTAGTTATCTAATTTAAATAGAAGATAATGTGTACCTTATTGATATGCTATTACTTGTAGATAAGTAACAGCTTGTAGATAACTTGTGAAGATATGATAAGATAGGGTGGTTGCACCAATTTGAATATCCGAGCATAGTTGATATGCTGTTAATATTAAGATATGTGCAGTAGGCATTAATGTTCCTGTAGCAGGTCCATGTTCGCGCTCATGTAGCAGGGCTGATGTGGAGGGCGGACACGTGTGTTCGAGTTGACACTTGACGAGTAATTAAGCACTATTAATGCAGTAATGCTGACGTGGAGGGTGTCCACATGTTCAGTGACCTTGCATTGATGGCCACTTGTAATTTTACCATATTTGGACGGTACATAAGCCCCCAGCCTCTGAGCCAATTTATGGGTGAAAGAGGGTGAAAGAGCGTCGATGGAGAATGTCTAATGCCATGGTAGTAATATAATAAGTACTGTTAGCCCCCGAGCATCGACAAGTGATGTCACGTGTCGAGGTCAATAGCTTTGATCAAGCAATATCGTGAACCTGGACTAGGTTGACCAGATTGTGTGGATGCTTGAACCTGGACAAGATTACCCAGGTAGTAAATGCTGAGCTGTCCAAGGTAGACTATTTAGTGGATAAGTCTGAACTTGGTAGATAAGTGAGGTGTCAATGATGATGGTAATTCTGAGCATGGCAGGTAAATAAAGCATCGAGACTGGTGAACTCTGCCAAATTATGACCGTTGATGTGATTATTGAAAATATGCATTATGTCCTCATTAATGCAAGTAGTCATGTGCCGCCTATGCACCATTATCGGTGCACACGTGTCACTGAAGGAGAGGGCACGTACTGGAAAATGTGCGGTAGTGGATAAGTGCAGTTAATCGTGACACGGGCTTCTAGGGGACGTTTCAAAATCCCGCCAGTAACCGTCGAATCTCGCTCCCTTTAAATAGATGAGAATTCTGCCATTTCTGCCACTCATGTGTCCTTGCTTTCCCGAGTCTTCTTCTTCACTCTTCGCTTTCTTTCTCTTGCATAAGCTTCTTCTTGAAAATGTCTGAATCTCCATTGTCCAACTCTGACTTGGGTATTGGGGGTAGTGACTCAGGAGGTTCAGTTGAACAACGCTTATGCGCGATGTGATTTCTATGAATGACTGTTCAGAGGAAAACTCAGACGGATCGTCTTCTTTCTCTGCAAAGAGGGCAAGTTCTCATCCGTATTAGCAGGCAAGGGTGGAGGAACCTTTGCTGCTGACCATTATCCCTGCTCGTTCTTCGGGGAGGATGAAGCAAGATAACCCTGGAAGAGTTAGAACTTCCTCTTGCGTGTGTCACAGTCCCGGTGTTGTGTCGCCATCTACTACTTCGGCTATGTATGGTTTTGAACGTGTGAGGAGAAAGGTTCTGCAGAGACTGTTAACCCCACTAAGGGAGATAAAAGTGCAGAAGCTCTTCCTCAATATCTCTGTTGGGGTCGGTGAAGATTGTCTCACCAGGGCCGAGCGTAGATCGTCTCACCAGAGTCGCCAAGGCAGAGGAGTAGACTAGTGAGAGCCGATATCAAGAGTGATTGTAGTTGGGTACATTCAAGGTAGAGCTTTGCTGAAGGAGAAGGTAGGGACGTAGTCAACACATGTTATCATCATCTTTGCTTTATTTTAAGTTTTGGTCGTGAAGGCATTGTAAAGCATTAATCGAAATAATAAAATACTCCTTTTGCTTTGACTCTTCTATGTTTTTCTTTATATATATATATATGCTATCTTCTATTTGTGACTGCTTGTATTGGTGAATCAAAAGCCGCTTGACTTGTATTATTCGTAAAAATTGAGACCTTCTGATTGACAAAGTCCCACTTTGCTTGCCGAGTCTTGGAAGCAAACAAATTACCAAGAATGTAACTTGGGTTTGTAGTGTCAAGCATGATTCTTGGACTATTATTGGATTCCTGTTCTCGCAAATGACTAAGTGTGTAGTCTTGCTTGTCGAGGCTCCGAATGAACATGCGTACCAAGAACTTGCTTTGTATTTGAGTTGCCAAGGATGGTCCTTAGACACGTGTATTAAAATACCAAGAACTTGTGTAAGCAACTAAGTCAACAATACTATTTATTGGCTTGTCAAATGACTTAGATACCAAGAACACCTCTTGGGTTTTGCGTGTCATGAATTGTTGTTGTCATGAAATAGTGTCAGGTTCCCATTTTTGCAAAACGACTAAGTCTATAGCTTTGCTTGTCAAAGTTCCTATTGCCAATGTGTGCGTAAGAGTATGTCTTAGGCTTAGAAATGTCGTGGGTTGACCACGGACATCTGTATTAAACTCTTATTTCTGAAAATGTCTAAGTCTTTAGCCTAACTTATCAAGGTTCTGCATGGAAAATGCCAAGAGTGCTTCTTGGGTTTACAATGTTGATGGTGGACTCTTTTGTCAAGGTTCTCACCAGATGAAAGTACCAAGATTTATCTTGGGTTTGAATTGTAGAGGGCAAACCTTAGGCAATTATTCCTGCAAAATAGAACAGTCGTATGGTACTCATGTTTTCGTAATGGATAAGTTGGTGAATACGAGGTTGACTGCGGATGGTTCTCAAGCTTTGTAAGTTGTGAGTTATCCATGGTTGTTGATAACTAAGCTGGTCAAGGATAGACCTTGAGTATTTATTGCTGCAAAACAAATAATTCTATGGTCCGCCATGTCGGGTTTCCATAGTGTATAAGAGTACCAAGAGTGTTTTCTTGGGTTTAAGAGACTGAGGGTGGACCCTGATCTTTGCGCGCAAGGTAGGTATCTTTGGCTTTATGTTCCTAAGAGCTTGTATTCTAGTAAGGAAAAATGTGACAATGATAACGTATGTTGAGAACTAACATAGTTGTACCTCATGTTTGTCAAGGTTGGTACTAGTGGATTTGTCCATGCTGGATTTTGTCGAAATTTACCAAGATGTGATCTTGGGTTTGTGGTCCTAAGAGCTAGTCTTGGATCTAATGCATTGCTGCATATGTACTAGTGGGGCATCCGCCCTGAGTTTTTAGAGGTCGACCAAAGCTTTGGGATTTACGAACCTTGATGGTCTACCATAGTTTGGATTTACCAATCTATGAATGTCTAAGAATAGATTCTTGGGTTGCCAAGACGGATCTTGGGCTTAGTAAGTGATGGAGGTCCAAGTCAAGCCAAAGGTCTAGAAGGGGAGCTTGAAGCACTTCCTTTGGTGTGCTTCAAAGGACCAATGACAAGAGCTAGGACTTAAGCACTTCAAGACCATATTCAAGCCAATTTGGGCAAGCATGAAGTTACAAACCATATCAAGGATGACAAGAGCTGGATTTTGATGTCTCAAATCCAAATTAAATCAATAAATTCCAGCACTTGTTAAAAGAATTCAATAAAACATTTGTAAATAAGTAGCTACTGCTTTAATCGATTATTTGGGCTTGGTAATCGATTACAAGGTGTTTAGAAGCCATCAAAAATAAGCTTTTACTGCCTTAATCTATTATTTTGCTATTGTAATCGATTATAGGATGTTTAGAAGCAGTCAGGAATCCTAGCCCTACTGCCTTAATCGATTATTTCGTTGAAATAATTGATTACCAGGACACCAGTTGAAAGCAGGAATCATAACTTTACTGCTTTAATCGATTATTTCAGTTTCAGGCTGATTTAATCGATTACCATAACGAAATAATTGATTAAACCAGTCTGAGAGGGCCACTGCACAGTTCTTGGAAGCCAAAGGTCACTTGTGTAAAGCTTGTCTTACAAGCTACGTTTTGGGCTTCATTTTAGCTTGCATTTACATTACATTTAGGGTCATTTTGCTTAAGAATTTGTGGCCTATATAAGGTCCCAAAAAACTGAATGTAAAGAACTTTTTGGATGATTAATACAATTGCTGAATTGTTGGTGAGAGTTTTTCTCCCTTTGTTCTTAGTCAAGAACTTCTTGTTTCTTATCAATGGCTTTTGAGCTATTGTGGTGATTCTTACAAGACTTATTGGAATTCCTATTCCATGGTGTCAATCCAAATCCACTTCTATTCTTCTTCCATAACCCATTTCTGAATTTAGAAAAACATAAACAACCCCATTCAAGGAGAGAGTTCCCTACTCTGTTTTGAGTGAATTGAAGATTGAGTTCCATTGCAAGGAAGATCAGGGCAAATAGGACTTGATTTAATTTAGGAGTCCATCAGTAAGGTTAACCAAAGCGTGGTTGGAATTACGAACCTTCTTCCAAGAACTGACATTGGGTCTTCATGCCAAGAGAAGCTATCGGATCTTGGGCATTTATGCCAAGAGACCCTCAGATCTTGGGTTTTCATGCCAATAGAGGTCCTCGGATCTTGGTTTTTCATGCCAAGAGAGGTCCTTGGATCTTGGATTTTCATACCAAGAGAGGTCCTCAGATCTTGGGTCTTCATGCCAAGAGAGGCCTTTGGATTTTGGGCTTTCGTGCCAAGAGGTCCTCGGATCCTGGTTTTTCATACCAAGAGAGGTCCACGGATCTTGGATTTTCATGCCAAGAGAGGCCCTTGGATCTTGGGTTTTCATACCAAGAGAGGCCCTCAGATATTGGGCTTTCGTGCCAAGAGAGGTTGGGTCTTCATGCCAAGAGAGATTCTCGAATCTTGGATTTCCATACCAAGAGAGGCCCTCAGATCTTGGGCTTTGTTGGAGGTCCTCTTAGGGGAGCCCTAGGGTATTATGAACCTTTAGGGAGTACCAGGACGCGTCCACTCTAGATTTTAATAAGGCTTGCCAAGGGCAGGCCTTCGCAAGTACCAGGACATGGTCCTGGGTTTTTGTCAAAGCTGGATCTAGGAGAGTGATCAGGCGATAGTTCCTGAAATTAGTCAAAATCTTGCAATATTGACGTAAGTAAAAGTAATAGGAAAAAGGATATATGTTTTATTAATGTAGCCTTTAGTATACATGTTCCCTCCGTTATTCATCGGATAGACCTTGTTAAAACCTTTCAAGTGAAAAACCTAGTAGGAAAAAAGGACTTGAATAGGAAAAAGAGTACACCATCTGGCCTTGAGCTCTTTAGCTAAAGTAGAACTTCAAGTGGGTAGCATTCCAAGTTCTTGGAATGTCTTTGCCAATGAGTTCCTGTAGTTCGTAGGCGTCGTTGTCCAAGTTGGTGACAACTATAAACGGGCCTTCCCAGTTTGGTCTAAGCTTGCCTGCACAGGGATCTTTTCGGCCTTCACCCCGGACGTGCCAGACTAGGTCACCTGGCTGGAAATTTTGAGGTTGAACTTTGGTGTTATATCTTCTAGTCCTACGGAGCTTGGCCGCTTCTTCTTTTATTCTGGCTATATCTCAAAGCTCTTCACTGGTTTCCAGTTCAACTTTCATGTTGTCCTTGTTGCACTGTTCCTGAAAAAATATCCTTCTTGACAAAGGTTCCCCTAGCTCGATGGGAATCATGGCGTTAGTACCATACGTAAGACAAAAAGGGGTTTCCTTTGTAGTTCTTTGAGATATGCAATGGTAAGCCTATAGTATGCTGGGGAGCTCCTTCTTCCAGAGACCTTTGGACTTGTCAAGTCTAGTGCGAAAGGCTTGTAGTATGACTCTGTTTGCTGCTTCCACTTGACCGTTAGTCTGTGGGTGTTTAACAGAGGTGACCAGGTGCTTGATGCCTAATCGTGTGAGGAAGTCTTCGTAGGTCTATGCCTTAAACTACGTACCGTTGTTAGTAACGATAACATAGGGTAGACCGTATCTGCATACAAGATGTTTCTAGGTAAAGGTTTTGACTTCATTGGTTGTTATCTCCCGTAGTGGCTTTGCCTCGATCAACTTGGTGAAATAGTCGATAGCCACCAACAAGAACTTGATCATCCCAGGAGCTTTAGGGAATGGTCCCAAGATGTCCATGCCCCACATAGCAAAGGGCCATGGAGAGGAGATGGTATGAAGGTTGTCAGGGGGAATCTGTGGGATGTCCGCGAACTCCTGACACCTTTTGCATTTTCGTGCAAACTTGAAGGCATCAGTCTTGAGTGTCAGCTAGTAGTATCCTGCTCGTACTACCTTGGTGGCTGGGGAACGTCCCCCTGTGTGGAGTCCGCAGATCCCTTCATGAACCCTCAGGACGTAGTCTGCCTGTAAGTTGTCCAGGCACTTGAGTAAAGGTGCGGTCAGCCCTCTTTTGAATAATTCACCGTTGATAATGACGTAGTAGCTGGCTTTTCACTTTAGACATCGGGCCTCGTTTTTATCTGTGGAGAGTGTTCCCTTTATGTGAAAGTCTCGGTAAGTGGTCATCCAATTGGGTTTTTCCAACTCAACAACCATTATCGCTAAGGTGTCAATGGTTGGTTTCTGGAGTGTTTCTTGGATGATTATTTTGAGGTGCCCAGTCTTTTTGGTACTGACCAGTTTGGGTAGCAAGTCAGCCTTGGCATTACTCTCTCGTGGTATGTGGTACATCTCGAAACACTCGAAACTGTTGATGAGTGTTTTGGCCAGATGATAATATTGGAGTAGTATGGCTTCCTTGGTTTGATACTTGTCCGCTATCTATCCCTGAATGAGCTGTGAGTCAGAATAACATCTTAGATATTGAGCCTCGACTTCTTTTGTGAGTTTAAGTCTTGCTATGAGTGCCTTGTACTCGGCTTGGTTGTTTGAGGCCCTGAAGTTAAGCTTGAGAGCTTGTTCTAGCGAGATGCTGCCAGGTCCTTCCAGTATAATGCCTGCTCCACTTCCTTATACGTTTGATGCTCCATCCACGTAAAGGTTCGACCAGTCTGGGGTGGACTTGTCTTTTCCTGCAAATTCCGCCAGGAAGTCTGCCATGAACTGCATCTTCATGGGACCATAGGGCTCATATCGAATGTCAAATTCTGATGGTTCGATTGACTATGCCACCATCTTGTCTGCCAGTTCTGGTTTCCGTAGTACCTGTTTGATGGGATAGTTAGTCTTAACTATCACTTGGTGACTTTGGAAATAAGGTTGAAGGCGCATGGCGGAGGTGACTAGTGCCAAGGCTATCTTCTCAATCATCTGATAGTGTTTCTCGGTGTAATGTAGCATTCGGCTAGTGAAGTAGATAGGGAGTTGGTGCCTCCCTTCTTCTTGGACAAGTGCTGAGCTGACAGCTTCATCCGCAATCGAGAGGTATAGGAGCAATGGTGCCCCCCTGTCAAGGTCGACTTAAGACAGGTGGTGCAGCAATTTTCTTTTTGAATGTCTCGAAAGCTTGCTCACAGGTGTCATCCCAGGGGAATGGTTCTGTCTTAGTGAGCAGCTTGTAGGAAGGCTTTGCTTTCTCGGCAAGTTTCGGAAGGAATCTTGATAAGGCTGCTAGTCATCCGTTCAGATTCTGAACTTCGTTGACGTTGGCTGGGCTATGCATTTGTAAGATAGCTAAACATTTGTCTGGGTTGGCTTCAATTCCTCGATGTGTGATCATGAACCCAAGGAATTTTCTGCCGCCTACCCCGAATGTGCACTTTTCAGGGTTGAGACGCATGTCGTACTTTTGAACTTCTTTAAATACCTCTTCGAGATCTGCAACATACTGAGCTACACTTTAAGACTTGACGACCATGTCATCCACATAAACCTCGACATTGCATCCGATCTGTTTTTTGAAGACGCAGTCCATTAGTCGCTGGTATGTAGCTCCTGCATTTTTAAGACCAAAGGGCATGACTCGGTAGTAGTAGTTGGCATCTTCAGTGATGAAGGCCATTTTTTCGTCATCTAAAGCATGCATTCTGATCTGATTGTAACCAGAATATGCGTCCAGGAAGCTTAAGATGTGAAATCCAAACGCCCCATCAACCAGTATATCGATGTTGGGGAGTGGGTATGCATCCTTCAGGTATGCCTTGTTAAGGTCTGTGAAGTCTGTGCACATGCGCCACTTGCCACTGGATTTTTTGACCATGACAACGTTGGCAAGCCAGTAGAGTACCTGACTTCTCTGATAAAGTTGGCATTAAGCAGCTTATCTACTTCTTCTTTCACTGCCTTTCGCCTTTCTTCTCCCATATTTCGCTTCTTTTGTACTATCGGCTTGGTCTGTGGGCATATTTCCATCTTATGGCATATGACATTAGGGTCGATACCTGGCATGTCGGATGTTTTACCAAGAAAACATAGATGCATTCTTGCGGAGTACATCCGCTATTTGTCTGTACTCATGGCTAATAAGCTCTTTGTTAAGTTGCGTACACTGTCCAGTTTTGGGCCCGAGTTGCAGCTTGACTAGTTCTTCGATCGGTTTTGGTCCTTTGCCGATATTGTCATCATGTGGATCCATGTCGAAGGTATCATCATGGTGAGCTGTGTAGACCATCAGTGTCTAAGTAGTAGACTCTCTGTTTATGTTCATGACTTGGGTGGTGCCCCCCAAAGTGGTATGATATCTGTCTGATCTCCTGTCAGGAGGATATGGTACCACTTTAAGGTTTTTGATGTAACATTGTCTAGCTTGCTTTTGATCTGCTTTCATAATGACAATCTCCCCCATCATAGTGGGAAATTTCATCTTCAAATGAGACGTAGAGACAATAGCTCTTAACTCGTTAAGAGTTTTTCTGCTAATCAGGACAAGGTATGATGTGTTAGCATCCACAATATTGTATCTAACTGTAAATCTCCTCAAGAGTGAACCTTGACCGAAAGTGGTCATTAGGTCGACATATCCCAGGGCTTTCTCCTGCGAAGCCAAGGAGTGGATCTGGGTGAGGCTGTATAGCGCTTGACGAAATCTCGAGTTTCTAAAAAGTTTTTAGATATAAGACATCAGCGGAGCTGCCCTAATCGATGAGTACTTTGGTCACCTTGAAATTGGCTATTATGAGGGAAACGACCATGGGGTCATGTTGATTAATAGGATTGATTCCCTCGAAATCGGTGTCGGTGAACATAATGGGAGGTAGACTTCGTAGTAGGGGAGCATCCACATAGTTTATGTCGATATCCCGAATGGAATGTAAGTGTTTCTTGCGAGATTGAGTGGATGATCCTCCATATGAGAAGCCGCCTGCGATGGTATTAATCACACCACAAATGTGCTGAGTAGGCTCCTTTTTTTGCTAGCGAGGGGGTTGACGGTCGTGTCTAGGTTGCGGTTGTCTTTGCCTCCCTCTGTCTTCAGTGCAATCTTTTTGTCTATCATTGTCTCTATTTCTGAACCGATCCCCTTGTTGTTCCTCCTGTCTGTTTGAGGGATTATTAGGTCTTTTTATGAACCGTGATAAGTGTCCCGCTTGGATAAGTTCCTCTATCTTGTCTTTCAAGGCCACACACTCTTCCGTGTTATGACCACTGCCATGATGGTAGCGAAAATATTTATTAGGGTTTCTCCCCAGCTTTGTGGGAGCTAGCAGTGTCACCTGTACCTCCGTGTTGAAGGCCTCTTCCATGATTGTGGCTTGATTGACCGTTAGGGGAGTATATCTCTCGAACTTGGGTCCTTTCGGAAGAAGTTGTGGTTTGTACAACTTTCACTTTTTGTTGGCCCTCTACGGGTCAACTCGGATGGATACTTCATGCTTCTCTTGCTTCTATCCAACTTGTCGGATTTCATTTCTGAATTTTGACATTTCTTCCATTTGTATGTAACCTTTGGCTCGTTTACGTATTTCATCCATGCTAGAAGGAGGTTTCTTGCATAGACTGTCTACGAACTTGCCAGGTCGTAGGGCCAACATCATGGAATGCAATGCTACCTCGGGATTGAGGTTTCTGATTTGAATAGTCATCTATCCAAATCGTTCCATGAATCTGCTGAGAGGTTCGTCATCTGCTTGGCGTAGTGTCGCTAATGTAGCGGAGGTCAGCCTATGGGTTCAGCTAGTTGCATATTTCGCACTGAATTTTTTGACAAGGGTGTCGAAACTGTCGATAGATCGTTCAAGGAGGCCACCACACCATGCTAACACTGCCCCCTTCAAGGACGTAGGGAACACTCGACATAATATAGCGTCGTTGTTCGTGTAAAGATTTGCCTGTGATAGGAAGGCGCCTAGGTGTTCGTCTGGGTTGGTGGTGCTATCATACCTCTCTAAGTGTAGAGGTTTCCAGCCGAACGGGATGTCGACTTCCTTGATGCGGTCTGTGAGAGGATTGTGTCGTGTGTTATGCCTCTCCATTCGGTAGCCTTGTGTTAAACTGCGGATGGGCGAAGGATCAACATGTTGTTGAGGATTGGATTCGCCTTTCATCTGTTCTTCTCTGGTGATGGGGGAGCGTTCATCTCCCTCGAGGTGTCTCACTCTAGCTTCCTACTGATCACAGTCAGCCTTCAGTCTTTGGATTTCTTCTTGGTATTTGCGTTCCATCTCCGCCATGCGGTTTTGGAGTTGCTGAATGGTTTCGACGTTCATCATGGTAGTCTATGGGGGTTAGACGCGTTGACAGGGGTGTCGCGTCTAACACTGGAGCATGTACTGACCATGAATGCGTACTGATGAGTTGTCTGGGTGCGAGGCCGCATGGTATGTTTTACCTGGGCCTCACGCTGGGCGCCAAATGTTCTTACCTAAATCTGGAAATTCCACGTGTGAGGATGGTGCGGCCAATGTGGACTCCAAATTCTGCACATCGGATGATGAGTAGGCCTTGTTTAGAGGAGGAACCTGCAAAACAAAGGAAAAACACTCCGACGCTCAAGTACATCAATATAAGGCAATAAATGAGTGTTATTTCATAAGAGTAAGAGTATGAGTATTCAAGTATACACTCAAGTCTGAATGGAGTGTATTTAGAGTGAGTTAGAGTGAACCTGTAAGGCTATATTTTTAGTGTGGAGTGTGGGCTTTGGGCCTTTGTTTGTTGATAATCTGTTGATAAGATAATAACAGATAATAACAGACAGTTATCTAATTTAAATAGAAGATAATGTGTACCTTATTAATATGTTGTTACTTGTAGATAAGTAACAGCTTGTAAATAACTTGTGAAGATAGGATAAGATAGGGTGGTCGCACCACTTTGAATATCCGAGCATAGTTGATATGCTGTTAATATTAAGATATGTGCAGCAAGCATTAATGTTCCTATAGCAGGTCCGTGTTCGTGCTCCTGTAGCAGGGCTGACGAGGAAGGCGGACACGTGTGTCCGAGTTGACACTTGGCGAGTAATTAAGTACTATTAACGCAGTAATGCTGACGTGGAGGGTGTTCACGTGTTTGGTGACCTTGCATTGATGGCCACTTGCAATTTTACCATATTTGGATGGTACAATCTTCAAGTCTAAAATAAGAAGAAAAAAATGTGTAAAGGAATTGTTTAGCAGTTGATGGTTGAACGTGAATGAGTTAAAAAAATACAGTAAAAGATGGATATGCCCACTCCTCTTCATGTATGTGATTACATCCATAGTTATTAATATTTTGTTAGTTAAGGGCATAATGGTCTAATAAAAGTGACCAAATGCAAATAACAAAAAGTAGTATCCCTTTTATCTGTTGTTATAGATTATTATTAATCCAAAAATAGAAAAATTCTCTTAATTATTTTAAAGACTTAATTAATGTAGTCACTGAATTTGGGGTGTGCTTTTATTAGTCCCTGACATTTAAAAATACTTTTTTTAGCTCCTGAATTTTGACAATTAATTTTTTAGTCTTTGATATAATAAATTAATATGTTATATTTGTTTTTCTATTATTTTGTGATAGTTTTAAAATGAAAATTCAAAATAAGTTAGTATTATGATTTAATTTGGAAAATCATTTAATTTCTTGCCAAACTATTTAAAATTAGTTTCAAAAACTTTTAAAATAAATATTAAAATTAGTCATTGGTATCAAAACTATTTTTAAATAAGACTTAATTACTGTTGTAGCATAAGAATTTGGGGTATGTGCCATTTTAGTCCCTAAAATTTAAAACTATTTTTTTTCTTCTGAATTTTGACAAATTGCTATTTTTAGTTTCTGACATAATAAATTGATATTTTGTAATAATTTTAGCTGTCATAATTTTTTATTTTTTATTTTCAGCAGTTTGAATTTACATTTTAAACAATCATATATCGCTAAAAAAAATCATCACAAAGTATTAAAAACCAGCATAAAGTGCTAAAAAAACCGTCACAAATCGTTAAAAACTGTCACAATGACTAAAAATACACACATTCTAAATTCAGGGAGTAATTAAGCCTATTTTAAACTACTCTTTCTTATTTTTATTTACATACATTAAACCTGATATTCTTAACAATCTATCCCTACGTGTAAAAAGAAATATCCATCCCTTTCAATTTACCTCTCTTTTACTTTATCTCTATTTTAAAATTAAATTTAAATATTTATTAAAATACATTGTGAATAGCTAAAAACAATCTTATATCACAATTTAAATTTGTAAATTTAACAAATAATTTATATATTTGAAAGAAAAACATATTACTCTACCTAACTGGATCATGGGTGCAACTCTAAAAAAAAACATGATTACTTCCTAAAACTCAAATAGTGTTTTGTGCTTGTCCACATATAATTTCTAAGACTTTAAACAGATTTTATGTTTTTCTAAGTTCTCTTAATCTTCTCCTTTTTCTAATGCACCAACTCCTTCAACAACAAGGTTCTCATAATTTTGGTACCCATAAGAAAAGGTGCCTACACCTTCTATATATTGTAAAACCATAATTTTGACTATATGCATTCTCACCCCCATAAAAGGTTGGGCGGGTTAAACGTTGGGTTTATAAAGGCACGAAAAAATTAAACACATCACCATCAAGTTTTATCGGATTCAAGAAAATCCACAAGAAATCCACCTCACAAATTTAAACTTTAAATGTAGCAAACAAATTTAAGCTATCATCAATTTTCAACAACTTTTTAGATGCATGAAATTTTAGAGAGAATCAAAGATAGATTTTATCGTAAATTTTGAAATGGAAATTAAATGTAAACAAAACATCTATGTTACTTTTTTGTGTGTGTTGTTTCCTTTTCTGAATGAAAAAATAAATGCAAACAAAATATATATGTATTTCATAATGCTAGTACATGTTTAATGCAATTTTGTATTTTTTTTTTTAAATTTGACTCATTTTTTGTTCCTATAATATGAGTTATTTTTCTTTATAATTTTGGTCCTTGTAAGTGTTAACTTATGGGATTATAAATGAAAACATTGTAATCTTAAATGAACTACAATTAAAAAAACACAAATTTATAAGGAATATAAATTAACATAAAAACTTAGAGGAACCAAAATTAAAAAAAAAATGGCAACTTAAAAAAAATTAAATTTTTTTTTACAAAAGACCAAAAATAAAAAAGAATTAACTTACAAGAACAAAATATATATTTAAGATTTTTTTATTGATAAACGTGGTGTTGTATGTACATTCTGCAATGAGACACAAAAATATTTTTATTTGAAATAATATTAATTTAAAATGGAAAAGGATTATAGAAACGTTAATTGTTAACCATGATTTGTTTAGTTTTAAAATATAAATGATTAGATTAAAATATATACATAACTTATATATGGTGACAACAAATAAAAAATGATAAGAAGATGAAAATATAAGTAATATTATTAATAATATAAACAATTGATATTATAATATAAAGTGATGCGGGTTTGGGGATGGGGTGAGGAGTGGTATCGTTAAACCTGAATCTAAATACGACATCACAAGTCAGGGAACATTCGACCTCAATTTTGATTAAAGTAAATTTTTCTCGTCAAATAAATGAGAATCTGTAGTAATCTTTACCTCGAGAATATCCCCTTATTTATACATACCATGATGGGTGTTGGATCTATAGGCCTTGTTGCATGATTGTCATTTTAAGTATTCTATATTATGATGCCTAACTACTCGTATAATCATGATTACAACCTTATTTGAAATTGAGTTTATTCTTTATTGGTGTCAAAGCTATTTGGTTGGTCGGATACTTGTCAAGGTGTTTGGCCAATTGAAAGGTCGAGGTACATATTTTTCTCTTACTACTTTTTATCTATCACAATCGAATACCCTCAAGACCTCCTTTTGTTTAGTGGGAGGTTTCCATTATGGTTGCTTTTAATAAGAACATTTGGGTATATAGAATAATCGAGTACTCACGATTTCTTTATCTTGTTGCAGAATGTATCATTTTTTTATGAAGGAAGGAGTATTTGGCTATTAAGCCAGCCAAATACACTTCAAGTATTTGGCTATCTAGCAAACTTGATAGTATGTCATGCCTAATTATTATTTTTTTTTGGGGGGGGGGGGGGGGGAGGGGCATAAAAAGTAAGAAGTTGAAAAGAAAAAGAGAAAAAACTATGACCTAATAATCTGTAGCAAGTTCTGAAAAGAAAATGGGAGCATCACACAATGATGTCACTGTGTAAAGTTGATAAAACATGGACAAAAAAGACATAGCTTAGGTACTTAGGCATCAGAAAAGAGTAAAGAAAGACAAAATGTAATATATCATATAATGCTTCTCCATTACCTCAAACTATCATGCTTTGTCTGTAGTGTTTTGAGAACCTCAGTGTCTCGATTGTAATGCAACCCAATTTCTTCAATTTAGAAAACAAAAGCCAAATAGTTTCATCATTTCTCTCAATCCATTGTTGGTGTATCAGAGCAGTTTCGTTTACTACTGTAACCAACAAATTTTTGCTGCATCACTTTATCAAGAATGATTAACGGGAACAATTAAAATCAAGGAAAAATTAAAAAAAGTAATTAATTAAAAACAAAGAAGAAAACCTTGGTATGACTCGAAGATGGATGCTCCAAAAAATCTAAACTACAACCGTCTTCTCTATCATGAGGCTGCTCTTCTAGCATACAGAACACCCATTTGCTAGCTGGAAATGGAGAAAGGCAAAAAATGATGGTAGTGATTGATAACTAATGTCGCATCGCTTCAAAACAAATAAAATCACATTAATTATGTAGCACATGATTAACCTGGGTCAACTCAGAGATACGATCAATTTGGTTCCAATTTCAATTCACTGATAAACAACAGGGAGATTTTAAGCGAACAGTTTGCAGACAATGAACAAAAATTGCGAAAACACAAACTAAAATTGAAGAAAAGTGTAGAAATTGATAGAATTGATAAAAGATATTGTAAAATAGATTAAAGAATATCAATCCAATTCACCAAACCAAGCAATACGAGATATCATAGTTCTCAGATAATGATCTTATCATGAAAATTCATTCAATGTCATTAGAAACAATTAAATTGAATTAACATCTAAATTAATTGAAATCACAAACTAGATTGAAATATCATCCAAAAAATCTGTGATTAAAATTCGAGATTAGGAAATGAATTCATAACCTAATCTATTTCCAATCCTAAACACATTCATAATCATGAAAATCGAAGAGATGATTGAAAAAGAAAATGAACATTCACACAAAAATTGAAATACCAAACTAGAACTCAAATTCTCCTTGCTTGGACTGAATCCTTGGATTGATTGATTGTTTAGCCTTTGATGATCGTCATCATGGAAGAGCCACGAGATTTGTGCAAGAAAATAGAAGAACAGAAATGAAATGAAGAAGAAAACTAAAGAACAATGAAGAACATTTGAAAGATAAAGAGAGAAAATATTTAATTATGAAAACTTGTAAAAAAAACTAAAATTTTTGTTTGTACCAAATAAAGTAATTCTCTCTAACTAACTAATTACACTATATATAGTGACTGAGTCATTAGGAAAGGACGGGCACTGATTATGCCCATCTAATCTAACTAATTATGTTAATTACATCAATCAAAATCCAACTCGTAGCCCAAAACACAAGTGCAGAGGTTCTAACTTTCAAGCCTAAAATGACAAAATTGGCCTTGGATTATCTCCGACAAAATTGTAGATCTTTTCCTTATCTTTCCAGGAACTACTCATATGATCCATTTGGAATTCTGTAGTGGTTAGAAACACATGGCAAAAATGAAGTATATAGATGGCAAACTTAGACTAATGTATATACATAAAAAGGAGAGCAGGAACATCTTACTTGCAAACCTACTAAAGGCACAAACAACAACATTTGTCATCATCCAATAAATGTGAAGTTAGAAATCAAGTGTAAAAAATCAAACAGATTTTACACATAGTTTAACATTAGTATATGTTTAAAAAAAATTAAAAAGGAAAAAGATCATTTTAACATTGAAAGTTCTAATTATCATGATAACTTTTAAGAGAAATTGGTGCACTTAATTGGTACAAAAGGACACATTGTTTTATGAACAGTAAATTTACACTATAAATGTTGTAAAGTAGTAGATATATGCAACATTCACATGAAAATGAGACAAATAATATTAAACTAGGCAACATCATGTGATTTGAAAGAATTGGTTCACAAGTTTTTACCTCTTAAGTATGGTCAGGACAATTCTAGTGGACAATCATTGGATGTATGGAACCTCTGAGTACAATTTAGGAAAGTGCCAAGTTCCTTGATGTTTCCATTTTTTAATCCCTTAACTAAATGTTATCTTTAAATGTGTATCATGTGGTATGTGGTCCAAATTGCAGCACTTTACTTTGAGTTATGTAGTTCTAGCATAGTTTGCATCTGCAGGGAAGCAGAAGATATTTGATCACTCATGGTAAGCTTCAATCACTTCCATAAATAGTTTAAGTCATTTATGAAGTTATTTCATTGGTTTCAACTTGCTAGTAGATCTTAGTAATAAGTCACCTGACTCAGGTGTTAATAAGATTTGATGGTAGGACCATTCATGGCTCAAATTTGATGATGATCAGGACCTATGACAATTCTCACTCAAGAAAGAAAAACAAATTCTAACTTGGGGATCAACAACCTTTACTGCTTCAACTGGAAGGGACTTTATTAGAGTAAGTAATTATATAAATGTGCAAAATTTTTTGTAATAGGAATGTAAGGGCTTTTGCTAACATCACCTCTCTGTGTAAAGTTGTTATTGTAAAAGTTGTTAGTTTTTGCTAACAGTACCACTCTGTTTCATACAGTTAGCTTTTGCTAACTGTACCCTCTTTGTACAACTGTTATTTTCTGTTAGTTGTTAGTTTCTGTTATAGTTAGTTTAGAGGTTTGTAAACATCTCATTTGCAACTAACTCTAACTTTTTCACTCTGAAATAATATCTCAGTTCTATCTTGTTGTCTCTCTTTCATTATTCTTCCCATTTTCTCTGATATGGTATCTAGAGCCAATTTTTTGCACTAGTCGTGCATTGGTGGGTTCAATTTTCTGTTCAATTTTTTCAAGTTCGTTTAATCTGTTCGTTCAATTTCGCGTTTGGTTCACGTTTGATTTCCCATTTGGTTCGTGTTTGATTCACATTTGATTTCAAGCGTTCCTGTTTTGTTCAATTGGTTCATTCTCTTACAGTTATCGCACTTCTACAAATTCTCTATCTATTCATCCATTTCTTCCACTCCTTTGAATTTTGTCTCACAATCATTTCCGAACTCAATCGCTGTGAAACTTGATGATTTGAACTACCTTCACTAGCGTCAATATGTTGAATCAGTACTCAAATTGCACAAGCCACAACAGTTTGTTGTAAATCTTTTTATTCCGCCTCACTATCTCACGTAAGATGATCGAGTTGCTGACAGAGTCAATCCTGAATATGAAGCTTGGGAAGTTCAAGATCAAACACTCCTTGTTTGGCTTCAATTGACTCTTTGCAAGCCTGTTCTATCCTAATTTCTTGGTTTAAATCACTCCTATCAGGTTTGAGAGAAAATCCACGAGCATTTCAGTCTTCACACGAAATCTCATACTCATCAATTGTGCACTGTGATGCATGCAGTCTCACTTGAAGGTAAAACTATTGACGATTATTTGCGTAAAATCAAAGGTTATGTTGATGAGCTTGTTGGTGTTAGAGTTCTAGTTAGGCATAAGGAATACATTGATCCTCTTCTTGAAGGTCTTCTGTCAGACTATGCATCGGTTATCTCTCTTATTAAAGGCAAGAAATAAACTCTATCAATTGCTGAAATTGAGGCCCTCCTTTATGGCCATGAAACTCGTGTCAATTGCTACAATAAAGATGGTCAGGTGCTAAGTTCTCTGTTCTTGAATTACACTCAAGGATACTCACACTCTAATTCCTATAAAACCAGTGATTCTGCTGGTTCAAGGGGATCCCAAGGTGGTGGCCATAGTGGCTTTTCTGATCATGGATTTGATCACAACAGTGGTGGACCTGACAAAGGTCGTGGTGGTGGCAGGTTTGCCAACTTCCAGTGTCAAATCTATTTAAAGTATGGCTACACTGCTAATGTGTGTCATCTTCGCCCAGACATGAGCTTTCAGCCTCATGAATCTTTTACTTTCTTTGACCCTGCCACATTTCAACCAATTCATTACTCCTCGGGTTCTACTAGGACATCTAACACTTTGAACAATTCCAATTCCAATCTTCCTGCTCAGCCTACTGCTATGCTTTCTAATACCTCTGGAAATGGTCACACTAACTCAACCTGGATTCCAGACTCTAGTACTATTTTCCAAGTGACTGGAGAATCCTAAAACATTAAGCAATTCACTCATTTTGATGGACATGAACAAATTTTCATTAGCAATGGTGAAGGTTTGAATATCTATGGTGTTGGTTCCTCTTCTTTTGTGTCTCTTAATGACTCTGACATTACTTTTAAACTTCACAAGTTATTACATGTTCCTTCAATATAAAAAAATTTGTTAAGTGTGAGTCAGTTTGCTAAAGATAATTATGTTTTCTTTGAATTTCATCCTCACTTGTGTCTTGTGAAATCTTAGGAGACCAAGAAAGTTCTTTTTTAGGGAGTTAGTGTTGATGGGCTCTACTCTTTTCAAAATCTCAAGCTTCAAGACACCTCTTCTCTGCTGTTATCCATTTCTACTTCACCTTCTAATCATAGCTTGTCTAGTATAGCTATTGTTGTTAATAAAGATTCTACTGTTGCTTTCACTTCTATTACTTCTTTTCCTAGCACTGCCAGTCCTTGGCATGCTAGGTTAGGTCATCCTAATGGTCATGTACTGAAGCTAGTCTTCAATAGTTGTTATATTTCCCAATCTAATAAAGATTTTTCAAACTTTTGTTCCTCTTGTTGTGTGAGAAAATCTCACAGATTACCATCCCATAGTTCCACTTCTATTTATTCACCTTTGGAGCTTATTTTCACAGATTTGTGGGGACCCTCTCATTTAACTTCCTATGCTGGATTTAAATACTATGTATCCTTTATTGATGCCTTCTCCAAGTACACTTGGATACTCCCTATCAAATCTAAAGCTAAAACTATTTCTGTTTTTCAATCTTTTAAATCTCCAGTTGAATTGCAACTTAATACTAAAATCAAAATGTTCAATTTGATTGGGGTGGTGAATAATATAGTTAGGTAAGGGGAGTTTATTATTTATTTATAGTTTTGGTACCATAGTTGGGGGCCAGGAAGTCCAACTATGAGGGTATCTGCCTGTCCCTGTTGTGTGCTGATTTTCAAGAAAAGTTATGTTTTAAACTAATGGGATGCGATATATCTGTCATTGATGTATGCTTGTTCCTATTGTGTGCTCATTTTCAAGAAAAATTGTGTTTTTAACTAATGGGATGCGATGAATTTGTTATTGATGGATGAAACTATGAATGATGTTGTTGTTGTAATTGATTGGATTTTTGGGGAAAGTCTTAATTATAGAGGAGACTCTACTCAAAATTTTATAATATGTTTTCCTATTTAATTCTTTATTAAATCTTTAAATGGGTATAAGCGTGTGTTTTCTATATTATAGTCCTCCTCTTTAATTTAGAATTTTCCTAAAGTACCAATCTCGTGGTAATATGGATTGTGGATGGATGAGGTGATATTAATGTCATTGATAATGTTGAAATAAGATGTTATTGATGTGTTGGTGATGATTGAATGAGATAATGATGATGTATAAATGATATAATGATGATGTGGTTTATGATGTTTAAATGAGATAATGATAAAATGGATGTTGATGTTGAAATGATGTTTATGAGGATAATGTTGAAATAAGATGAATTTAATATATATGATGATATCGAGGTGAGGTGATGTGTATGTACACTGATACCTATGAGGGTACATGATTGGTCATCCTTGCGGGGAAGGATTTGTTCCTGGCCATAATCATGCATTGATGGTGCCCATGGTTGTCATTATGTGATGTGGATATACATGGATGCCCATGGGGGTGTATGACTGGTCATCCTTACAGGGAAGGATTTGTTCCTGGCCATGGTCATACATTGATGGTGCCATGGTTGTATGTTGTGTATATACACGTGGGGTGCAGTGACCAGTTAGTTATCCTTGGGGGGAAGGATTTGTTCCTAGCCACAGTCAGTGCATCGGTGAGCCCACATTGGTGTGTTATATGTACATGGGGGTGTATGACTGGTCATCCTTGTGGGAAAGGATTTGTTCCTGGCCATCCTCATACATTGATGATGCCCATGTTTCATACTTCATGTGCATGGATGGAAATAGAATGAAGGCACGTGCGTACCTGTGGATTTTAGTGGACTGAGAATACAGGTACTAAGGGATCATCAGGTTTGGAATTCCCTAGCGACACTGGCTGATCACCGGGTGGGGGATGGCCAGTGCATGATAGGGTAGCCCTGATAGGTGATGAATCATTTTTCCTGTGAGAGGCTATTTCTGGGATATGGTACCACATTGCATGCTGATAGATGAGTCAGGTGCATGCATCATTCTATGCATGATTGTTTGCGTTGTAAAATGCATTGGATGATTGGTTTGTTGAGTCTGTATTGGAATCATGGATTTTTGTTAATGATTGTGGTGGGTAATGTTGTTTCCTTCCCAATTGCTGCTATCTGATGTTTGTTGGTTTTATATAATAAACTCACCTTTGCATTTGTTGTACCGTGTGGTTGGTACCTGTGATGATCACAAATCTTTGTTCGTGTGAGTAGTTGAGCAACAACAGGTGACTCTGGAAAAGGATTCTTTTTCGTTGGAGTCGCCAAGCTGACGTGATGACGTTGGATTTCATTTTGGAGAAAGAGTTGTGTTTTGATAATCAACTCTTTCTTAGTTAGTTCTTTGGATTTTTGCTAGATATACAATTGCAGGTGTATATACATGTAAAACTAAAGGAAGTTCTCACATGTGGATGACATGTACTGATTTAATATATATGTACATAGTTGTTTAATTATATAATGGTAATAAGTGTATGATAATTGTATTATCGCGAAAAATTTACCATCATTTTCATAATCAAATTAAAATGGATTTTTATTAAAAATTGAAATCTGCACGATTAAAAGTTAGTGCTATCGTAGCGACGAGGCAGGTCGTTACAAAACTTGTTACCAATAGAATTATTCTCACTCTTGCCCTATCACATGGGTGGAAGTTATTTCAGCTTGATGTGAACAATGCTTTCCTTAATGGGCTTCTTGAAGAATCTACGTTTATGGCACAACCTCCTGGTTTTGAAGTTGGAAGCAAGTCATTGGTCTGCAAGCATAACAAATCTCTCTATGGCTTGAAACGAGCCTCAAGGTAGTGGTTTGATAGACTAAAGTATAGTTAGTTTGGTTTTGTGGGAAGCAAATGTGATTATTCTTTTTTCATCTACAATCATTAGGTACATGTTGTTTATCTTTTAGTCTATGTGGATGATATCATCATTACCGAGAGTTCTAGTTCTCTTATTCAGAAGCTCACAACTAAACTGCATATTATCTTTTCTCTTAAACAACTTGGTCATTTGGATTATTTATTGGGGTTAGATATCAAGTATTTGCCCAATAATTCTATACTCATGACTCAAAGCAAGTATATTCATGATTTACTGCACAAAACTCACATGGATGAAGCTCACTCTATCTCTTCCCCAATGATCTCTAATTGCAAACTATCTACACATGGTGCTGATGTCTTTCATGATCCAACTTTATTCAGATTAGTGGTTGGTGCCTTGTAGTATGCTACTCTCACTAGACCCGAAATCAACTTTGCTATCAACAAAGTTTGTCAGTTTATGGCTGCACCTCTAGACTCTCATTGGGCAGTGGTTAAAAGAATTTTAAGGTACCTTAAGGGTACTTTATTTCATGGGTTATTGTTTCAAGCTGCTTTTGTTACATAACCCTTGGTCCTTCGTGCATTCTGTGATGCAGATTGGGTGTCTGATGTGGATGACAGGTGTTCCACCTCAAGGGCTGCTATCTTTCTTGGCCCAAACTTAATCTCTTGGTGGTCTCGCAAGCGAAACGTCATAGCTAGGTCAAGTACTGATGTATGTCTAGACTCTTTAGACATTGATTTCCCCAATCTACCTTGCAATGAAACTCAATCTTCAAGAACTCAACCTTTTACTCATGAATTTGGAGCAAAAATGACATGAATGAGCTTCAGAGAATTAAGCAATGGAGGATGGATTGAGACAAGGAATGATGATGGATGACACCATGGAAAAGCTCTCCAATAAGTCTAGGAAGAATCGCCACAATAGCATTCAGAAGCCATTGATAAGATCCAAGAAGTTCTTAAACAAGAACAAAAGAGAAACTCTCACAAGAAAATTCAGCTTTCTTATTGAAAAAGTTTTTTACATTTCGTTTTTGTTGGCTTTATAAAGCCAAGGTCCTAATGTTTGTCTTGCAAGCTACCTAAACTAAATGCAAGCTAAATGCAAGTGGAATGAAATAACCAGTGAAATGAAGCTTGAAGTGCAAGCTAAGGAAGCTTAAGGTGCTAGCTAATGAAGCTTGAGGTGCAAGCTATCTACTTGATGACTCATGGCTGAGTCAGCCACATGAAAATTACATTTTGCAATCTTACATAGGTGCTAAAAAAATTACATACAAGTGCACCTACACTTATTAAACAATTGCCACTAAAGGCCTATTTATTGCCACTAAAAGGTGTGGAATTAAATTTAACTTGAGAGTAAAAAATCCAACCTTTGTTCTTCTTGAGTTGGTGTGCTTCTTCATGTTTGTTTAAAAGGTGCAAGTTAGCTTTGATGTGCTCTTGAAGGGCTTGAGTTCTAGCTCTTGTCATGGGTCCCCTAAAGCTAACCAAAAGAAATTCTTCAAGTTCTCCTCCTTGGCCTTGAGCTTGTGATGGACCTCCATCATCCCCTCCTTCTTGAAAGGAACTTGACTTCAAGTTTTCTCCTGCACTTATACCTACATCACACAAAGAAAGATCACAAACATTAAAGGTCTTACTCACACCATACTCAATTGGAAACTCAAGTTTATATGCATTGTTATTGATCCTCTATAAAATTTTTAAAGGTTCATCTCTAGGTTGGAGCTTGCATTTCCTTTCTTGAGGAAATCTATTCTTCCTTAAATGAAGCCAAACCAAATCTCCTTCATTGAAGACCACTTGTTTCTTGTGCTTATTGGTTTTCTTAGCATATTGTTCCATCTTCCTCTCCACGTGAGCCTTCACCTTTTCATGAAATTTCCTAACACAAGAAGCTTTAGACAAAGCTTCATGATTAATCATAGAATAAGTGATATGTAATGGCAATAAATCAAGAGGAGTTAAAGGATTGAAGCAATAGACAATTTGAAAAGGAGATAAGGAAGTGGTCTTTTGAACCACTCTATTATAAGCAAACTCAATGTAAGGTAGGCACTCCTCCCAAGTCCTTAAATTGCCTTTGATGTAACATCTAAGAAGTTGACCCAATGTCCTATTCACCACTTTGGTTTGGCAATCCGTTTGTGGGTGGTAAGTTGATGAAAACAAGAGCTTTGTGTCAAGATTACCCCACAATGTCTTCCAAAAGTGGCTAAGGAACTTTGTGTCTTTGTCACTCACAATGCTTCTAGGAAATCCATGAAGACTCACCACTTCCTTGAAGAAGAGATTGGCCACAACACAAGCATCATCATTCTTGTACAAGGAATGAAGTGTGCCATCTTTGAGAACCTATGAACAACAAAAAATATAGAATCTTTCCCCTCTTGGATCTTGGAAGATCAAGCACAAAATCCATGGAAATATCAACCCAAGGGAGTTAGGAATAGGCAAAGCTATATGTAAACCGTGAGCCAGTAATCTAGATTTAGCTTTATGACAAGTAATACATTGAGATACAAGATTATGCACATCATGCCTCATTTTTTGCCAACAAAAATGTTCATGTTAAATAGCCAAATTTTTATCCACACCAAAGTGCCCCATCAAGTTGTTCTCATGAGCTTCTCTAATGAAGAGTTTTCTCAAAGAGCTTTTAGGAACACATAATTTCTTTTCCTTGAACAAGAACCCATCATGTCTAAAATACCCTTGATGAGTCCCATTGTCACATGAAGCAAAAATACTAGAGAAGTCATGATCACTTGAGTACAATTTCTTTATGTGATTAAAACCAAGCAACTTAATTTCAAGCATAGAAATCAAACAATGCCTCCTTGATAAGGCATCCACTACTAGATTCAATTTTCCTTGCTTGTGTTTAATAACATAAGGAAATTGCTCAATAAATTCAATCCACTTAGCATGTCTCTTATTGAGTTTTCCTTGACTTTTCAAATATTTAAGAGACTCAAGATCACTATGGATCACAAATTCCTTAGGTAAAAGATAATGTTGCCAAGTTTGTGATACTCTAACAAGTGCATACAACTCTTTATCATAAGTGGAATAGTTTAAACATCCATCCTTCAATTTCTCACCAAAATAAGCAATTGGATGTTTATCTTGAATCAACCCCCCCCCCCCCGCCAAATGCCTACATTAGATGCATCACATTCCAATTCAAAAGTAGCATTAAAATTAGGCAATGCAAGAATAAGTGCATGAGACAATTTATCCTTCAATATTTGGGAAGCAATTTCATGTTCTTGCTTCCAAGAGAAGCTCATGATTTTCTTTATCAACTCATTCAAAAGAGAATCAATGATACTAAAGTCCTTTACAAATATCCTATAAAAGCTTGCTAAACCATGAAAGCATCTAACATCCTTCACACTCTTTGGAGTTGGCCACTCCATGATGGCTTTCACCTTCTCTGGATCCACTTGGACTCCTTGAACACCTATTACAAAACCTAGAAACACAACTTGTGTAGTGCAAAAGGTACATTTATCAATAGCTCCATACAAGGTTTCCTTCCTAAGCACACCAAAGACACTTTTAACATGCATTAAATGATCATTTAAATTGTCACTATAAACAAGAATGTCATCAAAATACACTACCACAAACTTGCCTATAAAGTGTCTAAGCACATGATTCATAAGCCTCATAAAGGTACTAGGTGTTTAGTCAAGCCAAAAGGCATAACTAACCATTCATAAAGTCCAAATTTAGTTGTGAAAGTCATTTTCCATTCATCCCCTTCTCTCATCCTTATTTGATGATAACCACTCTTAAGATCAATTTTAGAAAGTATAGTGGAACCATGCAATTCATCTAAAAGATCATTAAGTTAGGGATAAGGTGTTTATACCTTATGGTGATGTTGTTTATTGCCCTACAATCAGTACACATCCTCCATGTTCCCTCATTCTTAGGCACAAGAATAATTGGCATCACACAAGGACTCATGTTCTCACGGATCCACCCCTTGTCAAGTAGCTTTTCCACTTGTGTTTGAATATCCTTTGCCTCCATGGGTGAAGTCTTATATGCTGACCTATTAGGAAGTGAAAAACCTGGAATTAAATCAATTTGATGCTCTATGCCTCTTAAAGGAGGCAAGATATTAGGAATTTCTTTTGGAAAGACATCTTCATATTCCTCCAAAAGAGATTGCATGGCTATGGGCAATTTTTCTCCTTCCTTTTCATAATGCAAACAAAGAGATTTAGGAACCCTATAATAAAGAGGTTGTCTTACTAATAAAACTCCCTTGACCTCTTATCTCTCTTTGGCCTCATGATCTTTTTTGCTCTCAACTTTTTTCTCTTTTTTTCACTAGATTTCTTCTTGGATAGCTCATGGGTTTTACCTTTTTTATTGCTATCAAGTGCAGTATTTTTTTTTTGCTCTTGAACTCTCTTTTCTTTCATCCTCACTTGATCCTCACAAACTTGTTTAAGAGTCAAAGACCTCAAAATAATTTTCTTGCCTAAGTGCTCAAACTCAAGTATTCTCCATGCCATTGTGTATAATTTGTTAGTTTTGATAACGACTGTCGAATCGCTACAAAACAAATAAAACTACGCTAATTCTGTAACACAGGATTAAGCTAGGTCAACTCAAAGACAAAATCAATTTGGTTGAAACTTCAATTCACTAATAAACAATAGGGGGATTTTAATCGAATAGTTTGTAGGCAATGAATAAAAATTGCAGAAACACAAACAAGAATTGAAGAAAAATGCAGAAACTAACATAATTGATAAAAGGTATTGTAAAACAGATTCAAGAATATCAATCCAATTCACCAAACCAAGCAATCCAAATTATCATAGTTCTCATATAATGATCGTATTATGAATGTTCATTCAATATCATCAAAAGTAGTTCAATCGAATTAACTCCTAAATCAATTAAAATCACAAATCGGATTGAAATATCATCCAACCAATCTATGATTAAAATTCAAAATTAGGAAATAAATCTATAACCTAATTTGTTTTCAATCCTAAACATATTCATAATCATGAATATTGAAAAGAGGATTGAAGAAGAAGATGAACATTCACACATAAATTAAAATACCAAACCAGAACTCAAATTCTTCTTGCTTGGACTGGATCCTTGGATTGATTGATTATTTAGCCTTCCATGATCATCATAAATGTAAGAGCCACAAAATTTATATGAGAAAAATAAAAGAACAGAGATGAAAGGAAGAAGAAAAATAAAGAACAATGAAGAACAGTTGAGAAAAAAAGAGAGAGAACTTTTTAATTATGAAAACTTCTAAAAGAGAATACAAAAACTGTTTGTATTAAAAAGTAAAGTCCTTTCCACTAACTAATTGCACTAATTTATAGTGACTGAGTCAGTAGGAAATGATGGGCCATGATTAGACCCATCTAATCTAACTAATTACTAATTACACAAATTCACAGCCCAAAACTCAAGTACAGAGGTTCTGACTTCCAAGCCTAAAATGACCCACAAAATGATAGAATTGTCCCTGGCTTATCTCTGACAAAATTGTAGATCTTTTCCTTATCTTTCCAGGGACAAGGAAGATAGGTCAAGTGAGCATAAAATCCGAAAATAAGCAACAATTAGCAATTAAGGCCAGTTGTTTGCCTAAGACAAAAACTGAGTTAGAATGAGAAAATAAAAGTCCAAGAGAAGTCAAATAAGTTAATATGAATAGAAAAATATGTTGAGTTTAAGGCAAGCTACAAGAAGATTGAAGCAAGGTTGTAGGCTTGATGTTTTAGCTTTGTACATGCCCAATCATTTGAAGACATTTGTAATTTGTCTAAGTGGTTCAAATGCATTGCCTTGTAATCTTTCATTAGCATGTGCATTCTCATGATCATGCATACATGGTTTTTGATCTCAAAGAAATCAAATGGGTTTATAAGAAGTTAAGTTCTCAATGGCTAAGTTTTTAAAAAAAGCAAAACTTAATGCTTTGATTGATTACACAATCATTTCAATCGATTAAAGACATTCATACAATTCTGGAAAAGCCTTGAAGAACAGTTTAATCGATTACAGGCTTCTTGTAATCGATTACATAGTGTTTTATGAAAAATCATGCATCACTGGAATAATCGATTATCTCATTATGTAATCGATTATCTTAATTTGTTTATCTTGATGCTATTCTGGTTTAATCGATTACAGTACGGTTTAATCGATTATTTTGTTCATGAAACCATTTCCAGAAAGCTGAAGAACATATTAATCGATTATTTAGTTGTTTTAATCGATTACATATGGCAAAATAATCTATTACACTAGCAGATTAATCGATTATTATCAGTTAAATCTTTTTTATATAAAGCTTTGTGAGTCTATTTTCTATAAATAGATATTGAACGAATTGTTCTACACACATGAGTGATTTACCCCAAAAGACACAAAGCTTTCGAAGAGTTTCAGAGACTGATTTCTGAGTGAAAAACATTTCTTGTAAGGATCAAGAATTCTGATTTTTTGTGAAGATGTGTTAAAGAAAAAAAGGTTTTCAAGATAGTGATTCTGAGCTATTGTTGTTTACAACCTGGAGAGTATGGTAATCTCAATTCATTTCATTGATTCATACATGAAAGATCACAGGTTGTGTTTATCTTGAATCTATCTTTTTTGATGTTTTAACATTTTCTTCTGTATTGTGATATATCAATTTGTTTCTTTTCAAGCATACTAGAGTAGGGTTCTCTAGGTTTGAGGTTCTGAGTAGAGTTCTCAGGATCTTGGTGATTTGTATTCTAATAGGGTTTTAGAATTCAATATCTTTGTCTAGTGTTGATAAAGAGACTCACTTGTAAATTGCTTGTAAAAGATTCTTTGATATAGTAATTACTCTAACCTAGTGTGGGTTGGAAGCAACTGGATGTAGCCTCCAAGGTTGAGAGGTGAACCAGTATAATTGCATTGTCTCTTGTTTAAAATTTTGTATGTTTCATTGCATGTCTTTGTGAAATAAAATATTATTATCAAAGAAACAAATTCTGTCATTGCATTCATATCGAAGGTTGATCTTGATTGAAGAAATATTTTTGGACTTTGCAAAAGGGTGAACTAGTGATACGATCCATGTTTTAATTCCGCAATTTGTTTCAGAAAGTTTTAAATATCTAGTTTGAACCAATTCACCCCCCTCTTGGTTTATTTGCAGTATATTCATTGTATTTTCAAAATATTAAACTAAAAACACTCAATCAAAATACCATACACTTGAACTTTTGCACTCCTGGGCAAAACTAAAAGAAAGACTAAGAGAAAAATTCAAACTAAAGTAAACCACAAACAAAAAGAAATGTGTGAACAAGGCACACACAATTTTCAATGGATCCTAAAAATGCCCAAAAGTGAGAAAGATGAAAAATGGAAGAATGATATTAAGGTAACAAACAATCCATGAACACATGATCACAAAGTGCAAAGTGAAAAAGTAGTCAAGTTAAAATTAAGAATGAACCAAGGTGATAGAAATCTCTCAAAGAGAAATACTCAACCTCTTCTAATGTGTATGAGTTTATGTTTACACTTAAACACCACATGTAACTAGCACATCCAAATTTTGACAAGACTCTAATTCATTCAACTTGAAATACACATGCATCAAAATATCAACAGGACTTTATTAGTTTGGAATGTATGGCTTAGGTAAAGGATGGATAAAGGAAGGATATTTGGGCTAAATCTAAGAGAAAAGAGGGGCAATGGGGAGTAAGCCAACAAGTAAAAAGAGGGGTAGAAACAAAAAATTTATAAGGATGAAAATGAACCACAACAACTTTTATTGCATTTTTTTTTGAACTTTTACTTGTACTTCTTTTTTTTTTTGAACTTTTGCTTTTTATACTCTTTCTTTTCTTTTCTTTTGAAATCAAAACAAAATACAAATCTCCCACACTTGTTTGAAACTCACTCCCAAAACAATTCCAAGGCTCATTTTCTCTCTAAAGTTAGGATAACATGGTTTTTCACTTTTTGGCTTGTAATGAGCTACACAAGAAAGAAAGGTTAAAGGCTCAAAAAGGGTGACAATTGTCGCGACACGGCAAGTGCACTGATCGTTCCAAGTAATAAAGTGATAAGAAAGTATCGTCTCCACGAGGATTGAGGCACTAATATCAATTGTAATTTATGATTCTTAATATTGGAACAGGAATGAAATTTTTGAGAGAATTGAATTGTGGTTTAGATTTAATTATTGTAAAATAAAGAAGATTAAAAACAATGTAATTTAAATGTTAATCAAGACTTAAGAATAATTATGGTAAAGCACAATCACCGCAGTTCACTCTATGTAATTGAATTGATAATTTAACTCTACTTAATGTAATTATTCAAATGTATGCATTTCTAATATAGTTAAACCCTGATTCCTCGGTCATTTAACCCTTTAACCTAATTTAAGAATCCTAATCCCTTAGTAATTCCCTTTAGATTAAGCATGAAGCTAGCATAATAAGAATCTGTAGTCCTTTATCCCTATCCCTAGGTAATATCGCAACTGTTGAAACGACCACTTCATGATTTCACTTTTATTACGTATTTATTTTTA